>PVLA01019319.1:0-12515 GCA_004027455.1 Hydrochoerus hydrochaeris
GGCAGGTGGGGAAAGTAGAGAGAGAGAGAGATGAGTGTCGCTCAGTGGTAGAGCATTTGCTAGCAGGTGTGGGTTCAATCCCAGCACCACAAAAACAGACACAGACCTCGTCCAGGAGCTCCACTTTCAATTATTGACAAAGAGAAACAAAAAGAAAAGAATATAGGGAAGAAATATCAAAGAAATAATTCAAGACTATGGCTTAGAGCACAACATACAGACTTGAAAGGGGCCAGCTGTACCCATAACAGTGGGTGAACATAGATCCAATTAGGACGTGTCACTATGGAATTTCAGGTCCCTGATGGTAAACAGAAAACCCTCCATTAAGGGAGGAGGAAGTTAGATGGATGAGAGGAGGTACTAAGAAAGTTTTTAAAATAGAGAAAAATTCACATATAAAGTCTAGTGCCAGGCATGGTGATCACACCTGTAAACTCAGGAGGCTGAAGTAGGAAGATTGCTATGAGTTCAAGGCCAACCTGAACTGCATAGTGAAACCCTGTCTCAAAAAAAAAAAAAGGTCTGGAAACCAAAATAGCTTCAGGTTTCTCAACCCCCCCAGAACACTGGAGGACCAGGAAACAAGATGTCAATTATTTCCAGCTACGAACTCTACCCTCAGCCAGACTATGCTTCAAGAGCAAAGGTAAAGTAAAGCTATTCTCAGTGCTCAGGACCTCAGTGTACCACAAATAGGTTTTTGGTTGAGAAGCCCCACCAAAACAAGCTAGTTGAAAAGACAGGGGCCATTGTGGCATCCGGGTAATTGAAGTGTTATAGTTCAGATCTTAAATGTCCCCCAAACATCTTTTCCAGTCAGAGGTGGGACTTGTGAAAGGTGAATGGATCCTGGGACACTGCACTCATCAGGACATTAATTCACTGGTGAATTCCTGGCTGGATGTGGCGTTAGGAGGTGGGTCGCTGAGGACATGCCCTGGAAGGATGCATTCTTCTCCTTGGCTCCTCCCTTCTTCCCTTCTCTTTCTGTTTTCTGGCTGCCATGCCGTGAACAGCTTTCCAGGTTCACCTCTCAGCTTCTGCCTTGGAGACAGCTGTCCATGGACTGAACCCACTGGAAGCATATGCTAAAATAAACCCCTCCTTCTTTAAGTTGCCGATGTCAGATATTTTTATCTCAGTGACAAGAAACCTGACTAATACGCCAGAGGTTAGGGAGATGAAACCTCAGGATACAGCTGTGGTTCAGGCCCAAAGAGGATTGCGAGGGAGGAGTGGGAAGGAGGGGAGGGGTAAGGGATGAAAATGAGAGAATAACAATATTGTCTACACATACCAGGTCCTCATGATAAATGGAAACACTATGTACTGGGAAGATATACTAATAAAATTTTAAAAACAACTTCAAGGCATAAAATTGGCCAGCGAAGTGGTGCGCATCTGTAATCCCAGCTATTCAGGAGACTGAAGAGGATGACAAGTTCCAGGCCAGTCTGAGCAGCGTAGCAAGACCTTGTCTGAAAAAATAGAAAAGGTCAGGGAGATTGCTTGGCGGCAGAACCCCTTGGATTCAATCCCCAGTACCATAAAGCAAAACAAAATAATGAAATTGTTTTAATAGCTAAAGTAATTGAATATCTAGGGGAAAGAAACACTGGTGGGCAGAGTTGGAGGTTGAATAAATAAAGTGGTAAATAGGAAGAAAATTCAGCAACCTGAGGAAAAACAGCTGCTGCACATTAATGAAAAACAAAGACTTGTATGGAGAAGGAAAAATAGCTGAGATATTATGCTACAAATACCTCTGTGACTAGCATTTCAATAGTTACATGAACATGAACACTGACTAGTGATGTAACTGAAATTACACTATTGGAGACGTGAAGGGGACATGAAGCCTGCTCGCTTTTACTTGTGGGAATCAGTCTGTAATTCTCAACACTGAAAATCCAAAAAGCAATATAAGCATATTATTTAAAGCACTTTCTCAAACTTTGGCATCCATCTAGATCTTCCAGAGGGTCTCTAAATTGCCATTTGGTCTGCTTTGCTTCAACCCCTCTGTTTCAGCCACGTGGAAAGTCTGTGCCTATCCCAAACATGTTCTCCTCTGTGACACTGGGTTTTTGTCCATATCCCTCCTGTACTCAGGATGCTCTCAGTCCATCTGCCATCACCATTGTGAGAGCACTCTCACCTTCAAGGTCCTGGCTACATACTGGTGACTCTGGAGAGCATCCCCTAACCCCGCTGTCCATTGAAGATCCTTCTGGGGTCCTCCTGAACCCATAAATCCCCTGACCTGTGCTGGTCACCTCAGGCAGTCCTATTCCATTTATTTGCCTGAATTCTCTATAGGACCATATGATTCAAGAGGGCAGAGATGATCCTCAAAAGGCTTTTGCTGCCCAGAAGAATGCCCTGTTTATGTTAGAGGAATTCCCTGCCTCAAAAGTAGAAGTCAGAAATATATTTGCCAGCCTCCTTTGCAGCTGGAGGTTGAACACGTGACCCAGGATCCACTAACAACATGCATCAGTGCCAGACCTAAGTGAAGAAAAGGATGTCATATGGAAGTCATCACTGCAGGTAACAGAAAATGGAGCTTTTAGAGAAGCAGGGCAGAGGTCTCCCTGCCCAGGACGGTGATGCGAGCTGCAGAGCTGATGTGCCCAGCTGCAGGGGTAGTCAGTGCTCTTCTGGAACAATCCAGCACTCCGTTCTGTTCAGTGTTCCTGACTGTGCAGCCACCTATCCTAACTGTCTGGCTGTTAAGCAAATTCTGTGAGTTTCTTTGTACTATTCATTGCATATTTTATCTATTAAGCCAGCTAAAGCATGTTCATTATTCTTTTAAAAAGTTTTCTTTTTTTTTTAACTAAGAAGCAAGAAAAGAAAGAATAATTGTCCTGCTTTGGATTTAATCCTCAGTGTCTAGTGGATCTTGGATATAGAAGAGATTTTAAATCCATGTTTATTGATGTGGGCAAATACATGAATGAATAAATGAATGTTTGAGGGGAAAACTGTTCTGAAATCAGTGACTCTGACCCCTGACTTCCCTGAAGGAGGAAGTGTGGGGCCACCATAGTAACTCCCTTCCTGTTCTTTCCCAGCGCGGATGTGTATCTAGGTCTTCACTCAGGCCAGGCAACCCCAGACCCCAAGAGAAGTCAATGTGAGATAAGTGCCCCCTTGATGCGTGAAGGATACTACTCAGGAGATGGGCGATAATCTCTGCACCTAGGGAGGAACAGCTCCTGTGAGTGTCTTTTCTCTTTGCTGCAAGTGGGTGACAATGTATTGCACCACTTGTTTCCTTTTGTTTTCACCCTGTATGAGCTCCTCCAGCCAGAGACTGGTCTTACTCATGCTTTCTGGCTGTGCTGTCTGTGTGCGCCCCACCTCCTCTTCCACAATTTTAAATGAGCTCTTAAGTCATCTGAAAACAAGGCTGAGGAACAGCCTGGTTGGGGTCTCAATTGCTAGGGGCAGTCACTGCACTCCGCACTGCACATTTGCAGAACTCAGAGCTGGTTGCTTAGCAACAAAATGAGAAGCTGGTTTAAGTAGCTCAGATCCACATTTGCCTAATCAATGCAGCTTTAACCCTTTGGTGCAGAGCAGAGACCCCAGAAAACCCTTGAGAAGACAGACCTACAGGCAGTATTTAAGACAGACACTGTTTTAAGCACCATTCTAAATGCTATGCCCTGTGTTTTATCTAAATCCTGACAATTCAGTAAAGTGGCACAATATTAGCTGGAAATGAGGAAACTGAGGCATGGACAGCCAAAGGTTTACACAACCAGTGAAAGGTAGGATGTGGATTTGGATCCAGGCCTTGTGGCTCCAGAATCCAAGCTTTTTGAACTAAATTAATATACTCCATTCTGTAGCAACTCTTGAATGCCTTTCCCTTAAAAAAGTGAAGCAAGAAACTCATCCAATGAACACATGTGTGTCCTTTAGCTGCATAGAAAGTCAAACTAGGCTTAACGCCCTCCGTACATCTCACGTACCCTCGTCAAGGAATGGCTCAGTTTTGATGTTAAGGCCCTTGCACAATACAGCACATCAACATGAAGGTATTCTAGTGACAATTCTCCTGGCCATTCTCCCTTCTCAAACTTGACAGTATCAACTTGTCTTCATCCAGGGGTCCGTTCTTGACCTCAGCATCCCCAGGGGCTGGGTCTAATGAGGGTAAGAAGTCGGGCTGTGTGAAGGTCTGGCTAGAGGCAGAAAACCGGAGAGGAAGGAGCTTCATTCTAGGAGCTGGGGACCCAGTATGACCATAGGCCCCCTCCAGGGCCTATGTACAGTCTCCTACTCAAGCTTCACTTGCATTTGTCCACAAAATACCATTAAGACCCTTCTCACTGGGGCCTGTAGGCGTGAGACCTGGGGTAGATAGCTCCCTCTTCCTTCTCAGCCACAAATACCTGTTTAGACTCTGACCCCTACACCAAAGGATAATTCTCTTCTCACTAGTTTCCATTGTCTTCCCTGGTTGTTGCTTCTCCTCTTTACAAGTTGGGGCTTCCCTGAGCACCTCCTTTCCATACTTAGCCCTGAGCCTGCCCTCCCAGCTTGTTCTTTGAGCTTTCCTGAGGATGCTTTAAGAAATAAGGCAGCTAGGGGATGCCCAGGAGTCATTTGTCACAGCATTGGCCTCTGAGCTTCTGGAATATCTCTCACATCCTCCCTGGACTCTACTATGACCAAATGTTTACTTTTGATAGTCCCTGTTGGATTTCTCTGCAGTGTGGCCAGCAGACCACTGAGCTGTCTCTATTGGTCAGTGAGGTTGTACAAAGTCCTCAGACAGGGGATTCAGGGAGTCTAAGGTCTTTTCATTAGCACAAATGTCACCAGTTTGAAACTAAGCTTAATTGTGAGTGCCAGAAATCATGTCAGGTTCTTAATAATCATTACACATACACAGACTCACCTATGCTGTGAAGATCACTCTGTTGGTATCTTGGTTAATACCTGGTTAAATTCTTTTCACATTATTTGCCTTTGTGCTGTTGTTTACTTTTGTTAGATTTGCATGCTCTAATTTTATCACTGTGTGGTCTTATATCCTCATTTCTAAAATTGAATCTCTGGCTTTAAAGTGGCTTATTAAGTGGAATGTGACAGAATGGAGATGTTTGGGAGCACAATGGGGGATGAGGAACCTGGAAATGTGTAAACTTGCAATGAAGCATTGAAGAGCCAGGAAAGGTTTTTCTTTGTTTGCTTGCTAGTTTTGCTAATGGAACGTTTCTCTTGCTGTTTAAAACTTTAATTCACTCCTTGGTTGGTGGAATACTCACATGAGTTTGACAAGCAAGCTGGAAAACAGGATCGAGGGAAGAGAATTTGTCTGGACACTAATAGGAAAAATCCTTAGAACTTCTAGTTGGTGATGACTCCAGAATTTCCACACTGCAGGAAGTTGGAGATATGGTTAAAAATAAGGTCTCAAGCTAAAAGCCCTTCTTACTATAACTTGGTGCTCACTACTGTTACCGGGGACATCTGAGGGGCAGGGGATAAGGATCAAGATAGAGGACCCCACAGAGTGTCATAAAATGTGGCCTCTTCCATTGGCCTCTGCCCACTCCAACTTATCTTATGCATATGGCTCAACACTTAGAAAGATTAAATGTGATCATACAGGCAAAATACAGAGCACAAAGTCATCCCTTAATAAATTACTCCCAGCCTTTCCTCTCATCCTTATATAATGTGCTCACTTCATTGTAAACAGATACTCTAGTTTGGATGTTGAATATTGCCCTAAGGCCCATGTGTCAAAGGCCTGGGCCCCAGGATGGTTCTGTTGGGAGGGAGGAGAACTTTTAAGAGGTGCTGTGGAGAGGGGTCCCCTTAAAGAGGGCAAGAGACCTAGGCCTCCTCCTCTCTTCCTTCTTTGCTTCCTGTTTGTGATGTAAGCAGTTAGCTCTGCCACACATTCTTGATACAGGGATAACCAATCATGAACTGGGATCTCCAAAGCAGTGAGCCAAAATAAACCTTTTCTCCTTGTAAGTTAATTGTTTCAGGTGTTTTATTACAGTGACAGAAAGCCAACCAACAGAGTAGGATAGAGACTTTGCCTTGTTCATCTTTGTATCTAGCTCCTTCATAGGCCCTGGTTTATTGTAAGTGTGTGAGAGAATGGGCCATAAGTCATTTCTTAATAATTGAGCATTGTATTTGTTTGAAAATTTTCTTCATTATAAATATGACTACGATAAGCTTATTTATCCCTGTTTTGGATTGTTTCTTTAGTTTAGACTCAAGAAAGCAGAAGTAGTAAACAAGCAGTAAATTTCTCCAATTATTTTCTGCTATGTCCATATTGACAATTTTACTAGGGCTTTTAACATTTTTTACTAGTTTGTATGAAGTTTTTCAATACTAACAATCTTATTTGCTGCAATTTTCCCCCCACTTTATTTGTTATTTAAGTATTGATGTATGGTTTTATTTCAGTTAAACCATGTCACTTCATTTTAAAAAAACCTGAAGATAGGAATTTTTTCCTGGAAAATTTATGCTTAGAAAAATCTCTTTTATATGCAGATTAGATGAATATTCACTCCACAGCTTTTATCTTTTTATAGGGGAATGGGACCCAGGGCCCATGCATGCTAAGCAAGTATTTCTACCACTGCGCTACATCCTCAGCCCTGACAGCTTATACAACTTTTGAATGTATATGGAATTAAATTGGTATTTGATATATGGAGAAAGTTAAGGACTGGAGATATTTTTCTGAATTACTAAGTAAGAATTATCTCATAATATATTCAATAACTTCATTTCTAGATACAAAAACTTCTGTTATTATGTAATCAATTTGTAAGTAATACGGTGGCACCTTGGCTCATGAGCTTGATTCTTAGCATAATGCAGATCACAGACCTGCATGTGCTTGCAGTTTGGTTGCAACCAGAACTATGGAATGAATTTTGTGATCAGAATTGTGGAAAGAATTAAGTTTGTGGACCAATGTACCACTTGTTACCTATATCTTTTATTTCTGTTTAATATTTTATCACATTACTTAGAATTTCAGAGTGTATTGTATAAAAATGGTTACCTTGAGCTTGCTGGTTGTGTTTGTTTTGGTGTCAGAAATCAAACTCAGGACTTTGTGCTGGCCAGGCAAGCGCTATACTGCTGAGCTATATCCCAGGCCCTGTTTGTTTGCTTTTTGAGAAAGGATCTCAAAGTTCTAAGTTTCACAAACTGGGCTTGAACATGTGGTCTTCCTCCCTCGCCTCCCAAAATGCTCGGATTACAGGCATGTTCCACCACACCTGACTTCCTGGTCTGTTCTTAGATCTAATGATGAGTAATATATATTTACATAGAGAGTCTGGGAAGTTAAGTCTTCTGCAAGCTAGAGAAGCCACAGCCTGGAACCTACAAATCATGAATACTAACAGATAAAGACTTCTGATCTCTATATGGATGTGGTCAATGGGCATCAGAGAAGGGAATCTGTGATCAGGACTGGGCTCCCAGGCAGAAGATGAGAAATGCCCATCTTCAGTATGATTCCTATCAGTGTGATGGTTCTAATGGAAAAAAAAAAAACCAAACAAACTATGAATTCCAGAGGTCTTAGCATGGGCACACTCATTCACAGCAGCTGAGGAACAACGACAACAAAAAACTAGTCTGTAGCAGGAAAAACAAAGAAAAAACACTTTCATAGAGAAGTGGAGTAAGAGCCAGGTACAAGAGACTTCGTGTGCTCCTCGCAGCAAACGGTGTCTTTGCTCGGCCTCCCCAAGCCCCGTTGCTCCATGAAAACCCTGCAGTCCTCATCAGATTCTCCTCTTTTTACTAAATTTGCCTCATGTCACTTCTATTTCCTGGAAGTGAAAAAGTCCTAAATAGCAGAAGTCCGAATGGGTCACATGAGCTGTCTTCTGCCACCACTCACTGAAGTCATCCATCAAAAGCAGTTTCAAGAAATGCTGATGTGCCCTGTGTCATCCATACTTGCCTACAGAGAACACAACACTGAAAGTTTCTGCAGTTCAGGGGAAGATTTGGAGCACAGGCCAAAGTTAAGATGAGTGGGGGACGTAAAAAAGCAAATGAAAAACATCCTTCCACCTCTTCCTCCCACTCCCACATCCAGGGAGGACACTGTTTTTCACCAGGAATTTCAGATCACCTGTTTTGTGCCAGGCACTAAACACACACTAGTGACTTACATATAGCCACTTGTCCTCAAAGACATTAAAATATAGTGGGACACTGAGATTTCATTTCAACAGAAAGTGAGAGGTGCTGAGAGTGAGGTTTGCAGAAGGTACAGAAGGGTTATTTAGCAGAGCAAGAGGGTTCTATAGAATAAAAAGAAGAAAGAGAGAAAACAGCAAGTCAAGTCGTAGCTACCTTAAGCTGACACCCATGTTGACAGCAACAATAAGCAGAGGCCTCAGATATCTTCCTGTAATAACCAGAATCCAGTGCTTCTTCTAATATGCCATGATGGGTGTGGGTGTGGTTGTGTGGAGTGGGGGGTGTAGGAGTTGGAGAACATATGTTGGGGATTGGTGAGCAAAGATAGTTTCTGTTTTCAAGCTTAAATTTGACTTGAGAACATGACTAGTAGAACAAGCATAGGTAAAACATAATAGAATCTGTAGTTCTGATGAGTACTTATTTTTGGAAAGTAGTAGGTGGCTACAGTCATTTTGAAGCTCCTATATTGTTGACTTTGAAATTCAATTCCTCCACCCAAAAGAAGTAAAAAGTCTAAGCTAAGCTATGAGCAAAGAAGGACTGAAGACCACCTGAGATTCCTGAAGAGAAGTTCTGTAATTATGGATTCTCCACCATGGAGATCATTACCCACAGTACACGCCTGTTGTATTACAGTATTTGGAAATTAGAATAGGATGTCTGAGAGATCAAGTAATGTCGAATCACGTGGGGGAATTTTTAAACAATATTTTTTGTACAAACTTGAATGATAAAAAAATAATATTAAGGAGAAACTAAATCACACCCATGGTCATTCTGGGTGCAGGCAAGGGGAGGAGTCAGATGCAGCAGCTGGGACTTAGGTCACACACAGAGGTCCTGACTGAGGACTGCTCCAGCCTGGAAAGGATGTGAAATCTCTTGTCTGGGGCTTCAGGCACAAGGTGGACAATTATGCACGGGGAAGAGTTACAATCTTAACTGCCAAGAATACATAAAAGTAGGTTCAGAAATGTGGAGACCTAAGAGACAGTGCTATGCTGTGAAAGTGTAAATATTACCAACTTTCCATCAACAAAGTAAAGGAAAATCATGAGCAGTCTGTATAACACATTCAATGGTGATGCTTGAAGTGCAGCTTCGCCTGCAGGTGTTGGCAAAATTTGCTGAAGAGATCTCTGCCCATGGGAAGCTCTACTTCCTTTGGTGTATCCATTCTTTTATATTTGATCTTCAAGCTCTCATCCATTCTGCTTTTCCACCTTGTAACTGAAATTACTGGAAAATGATATCAAAGTCTATGAAATCATTTTTCTGGGTTAGAAAGAGTGTGAGAGAAATACTGGCAACCTGAAGCAACCAGGTTTTTAATCACTGTTATGATTACTATTAATCAGTATCAATTAATGATAATTTACTTAATCACAATTAATTAATCAATCACAAGTATTTAGTCAAACCAGCTATTGACTTATATTCAGATAACACCAAAAAAGATGTAGAGAATGATCAGCATCAGGCCTGAGTTTTACCAAGGTTAAGATTTGCTTGTGGAAAACCTACCCTTGCACATCCCTAAAATTTTCTAGTAAAAAGGAAAATGCCCATAACCATAATCTTGTATATGGGTAATAAACAGGATTAAGAACTCAAAATATCCTGTGTAGAAAGAACTTCTATTATTCCCATTTTATTTTTTTAAGTTTTTTATTTAAAGAAAAAAATTAAACAGAAAGAGGGTAGAAATAATACAAAATTTTAAAAACAAACAAAGACAAAAACAAAAAACAGTAAGAAATCCCTAGATGACAATTACATATTTTCCTTCTAGATGTAGTTGTTCAAGTTACAAAAGTAAAGCATACAAAGTAGACATTTAAACAGTGAGACTGCAATCAGCTCTGTTCATCTACCCAACAAAAACTTAGCAATATGATTATTACCATTTTAACAATGAGAAAAATTAGACCCAGAGCTGTTAAGTGACTTACTCAATGTCACACAGCTAGAAAGCTGTAGAATGAGGATTTGAAGCCCAACACTCTATTTCTAGAACCAGTCCTCTTAAACTTTCCACTGTTGGGATCTTAAATAAAGATTTTTTTCCTATGAATCCAAAGTTTTCTAAATTCTGTACATCATGTTTTTTTTCAGGTTATAATTACTTACTTTATGATTAGCAAATATTTGCCCCCAAAAATCTTGGGTTTTAGTGCCATAAGATTCTATCTGTAGTAAATTCCTAGTGGTTAAAAATTTCAAGCTAGTGAAGAATTAAGAGTTAAGAATTAAAAAACAGTTATAAACAATGTCTCTGTTATAAACAATGCTGAGACCAGTTTAGCTACTTTCATAAGGAAATGCTTATCTCCAGAATATAGGACTGCAACCCACCTAAAATAATCGACTTACCGAGATTATGACAACTCCTCAAAACTCACTTCAAAATTCTTACCTTTCTGTGCTTGCCAGTTGAACACTAGTAGGTCAGAAATTCTGCTCAATCTCAACCACTTCCCCATGTGCAAGACACATCTTTTAAAAACCCAGCCTGACACTTAAAGCTATGTAGATCTGCCCTGCATTTTCCTCTTCTGAGACACTGCTGAGACCCAGCAGCTGGTGTGCGGTGTAGTTCAGTAGCTTAACGAACTTGGCTGCGCTTGTCCAGGGGCCCTTTGGGAAGACCGACGGTTGTCAGTGGGGATCTTCCGCCAGCTGGTAGGTGCTGCCCTGCTTCTCTGATCCCTGCTAAGCTCCACTGCCTGACTCACTTGAGCACCTCTGTGCCATTGTCTCAGCACTGCTTCTTCTCTGAGATGAGATTTGTCTGCAGAGAATGAAGCCCCCCAAGACTGGCAAAGGGAAACCCCAGAAACGGTGCCTTTGGGCCTAGTTTTGTTTCTTTTAGAATTTTTTTTGTTTCTTTCTTCTTATTTTGAATAAACATGGTAATATTAACAAGATCTTTGCATTTTGAAAATGCTATAAACCGGCTTCGCCAGCGGCGAGCCTGACCATGACGGGCAGGACAGTGCAGACAATGAATGTTTCTGTTGTGAAAGTCTTTGGCTTTGAGCATAATCCGGTAATGCATAACCTTCTGTGGCTCATTTTCTGGCCTACTTAAAGGGAATTAGAGGTATTTGTTTTCGGGCCTAGACCGCAGCATGAGGAAAACTTCAATAAATTCCCGAAGACTCAGTCAACTATTTTCAGGCCTGTCCTTCCTTCTCTTCCTGTTCTGGAAGACTCAGGGCCAGTGGAAAGTGCGGGGTGGCTGAGTGGAAGGTGGGCCTGGCTTTTCCACCTGTGTACTGTTGCTGGTCCCTGTTCTGCCTGGAGCTTCCTGGGACAGATCGGACTTCCTTCCTTCTTCCTTCCTTCCTTCCTTCCTTCCTTCCTTCCTTCCTTCCTTCCTTCCTTTTTTCACTCTTCTTTTAAAATATCTCTAAACATATATGAACCTATATCCTTTTACATAAGTGGTAGAATGTGATCGTGCTATACCCACTGTGTTTTTACTCAATGCAAACTTTTTTTTTCATTGTTTTATTTAAAGAGAAAAAAAAACAGGAAAAACGTAGAAATATTACAGAATTTCAAGAAAAGAAGATAAATAGTAAGAAATCACTAGTTGATACATTACACATTGTTCTTTTAGAAATAGTTATTCAAGTTACAGGATTAAAGTACACAAAGTAGGCACTAAAGCAGTGAGAGTGCAAACAGATCTGTTCAACAATCCAACAAGAACCTAGAAATCTGGTCATCAATCCCACACATCTAAACATACATGCAGCTATATCTTTTATAGCACTTCCTATTTCCTCTTTTTTTTACAATAGCAATTATACATTTTTAAAATTTTATTTAAAGAGAAGAAAAAAGAAAAAAAACAAAAAAGGGTAGCAATAATATAGAATTCTAAAAGAAAGAAAGAAAATGGAGAATGAGAAAAAGCCCCACTAAGAAATCAGTAATTTGTAAATTACGTATTGTCATCTTGGATGTAGTTGTTCAAGTTACAAAGGTAAGGGTATATAGTAAATATTCAAACAGTCAGACTACAAACAGTTTTGCTCAAAGATCCAACAAAGATTCAGCAATATGGTCATCTATTTTACACACTCAAACTTACATGCAGTTATATCCCATAGAGCACTTTCTTTTCCTCTCTTTTTTACAATAGCAATTACACATTTTGGTTTTATTACACTTGTAGTTCTTATTTACTTTTTACACTAGAGACACAATATGATATTTATAAATATGATTCTTATTTATTTCACTAATGAGGATAGTCTCAAGTTGTCTCCATTTGCCTA
>PVLA01019320.1:0-12498 GCA_004027455.1 Hydrochoerus hydrochaeris
GAAATCACCAACAGAGTGAAAAGAAAACCCACAGAGTGGGAAAGAATTTTAACCAGCAACCCCTCAGACAAAGGACTTGTGTCCAGAACATATAAAGAATTGAAAAACATCAAGCTCCCCAAATTCAAAGACCCTCTCCAAAAATGGGCATCTGAGATGAACACACGGTTCTCAGAGGAAGATATACAAATGGCAAATAAATACATGAAGAAATGTTCACCATCACTGGTCATTCGAGAAATGCAAATTAAAACAGCATTGAGATTCCACCTCACTCCAGAAAGAATAGCTGCCATCAAGAAATCAACTGATAACAAATGTTGATGAGGCTGCGGGGAAAAAGGAACACTGCTCCACTGTTGGTGGGAATGTAGACTGGTGTAACCATTACGGAAATCCATATGGGGAATTCTCAGAAGACTAGGATTGGAAGCCCCATTCAGTACAGCTATCCCCCTCCTGGGTATTTTCCCCGAAGAACTGAAAAGTTCATAGCACAGTGATATATGTGCACCCATGTTCATAGCTGCACAATTTGTGATAGCTAAATCCTGGAAACAACCAAGATGCCCATCAACTGCAGAGTGGATGAAAAAGATGTGGCATTTTTATACAATGCAATATTACTCATCTATAAAAAAGGATGATCTTGAGGCCTTCATAGGCAAATGGAGACAACTCGAGACTATCCTCATTAGTGAAATAAATAAGAAACATATTTATAAATATCATTTTGTGCCTCTAGTGTAAAAAGTAAATAAGAACTACAAGTGTAATAAAACCAAAATGTGTAATTGCTATTGTGAAAAACAGAGGAAAAGAAAGTGCTCTAAGGGATATAACTGCATGTATGTTTGAGTGTGTAAAATAGATGAGCATATTGCTGAATCTTTGTTGGGTCTTTGATCAGAACTGTTTGTAGTCTGACTGTTTGAATGTTTACTATGTACCCTTTAACTTTGTAACTTGAACAACTACATCCAGGATGAAAGTATGTAATTTATAAGTTATTGACTTCTTAGTGGGGCTTTTTCTCATTTTCCTTTTTCTTTCTTTCTTTTAGAATTCTGTATTGTTGCTACCCTTTTTTCTGTTTTGCTTTTTTTTTCTCTTTAAATAAAATTTTTAAATGTATAATTGCTATTGTAAAAAAAGAGGAAATAGGAAGTGCTATAAAAGATATAGCTGCATGCATGTTTAGATGTGTGGGATTGATGACCATATTTCTAGGTTCTTGTCGGATTGTTGAACAGATCTGTTTGCACTCTCACTGCTTGAGTGTCTACTTTGTGTGCCTTAATTTTGTAACTTGAAAAACTATTTCTAAAAGAACAATATGTAATGTATCAACTAGTGATTTCTTACTGTTTATCTTCTTTTCTTGAAATTCTTTAATATTTCTACCTTTTTCCTGTTTTTTTCTCTTTAAATAAAAAAACTACAAAAAAAAAAAAGAAAGACAACAGCCTCCTTTAGAGAACTCCTGTTCTCTCTGTTACATCTTCCCTCATACAATCACATGCCTATATAGTGCTGGAGGCATTTCCGTTTCTCAAACTTTGTTCCATCTATTAAAACTTGGCAAAACCAGAAGCTGGAAAGATGGTGGATCAATAAGCAGCAAAGCAAAGAACCTCTCTGAGAGAAACAGCCCAGATGCTGGAAAATAGCATCCTGGAGAAGACCAGACAGAAGGATATGGATCATCTCCACCCAGAAAGAAGCCAAAGGAAAAAAAAAGAATAGAAAAGAAAAATGTGGATGGAAGGCTGTAGCCAGACATGCTCTCACCATGGCTGGTTCCACTGTGTAGGAAATACTGCTAGAATCTGAAGATGTGCAGTTAAGATCAAGTTGGGGTTTGGCTAGCCCGAGGGCCTTGGTGGGAGGACATGGTCATGGAGTGGAGAGGCAGAGTGGAGAACAGCCCTGGCTTGGAGATCTGCACTGGGTTAATGTGAATGTGGAGAACTCAGTCCTCCCATGGGAGTGGGCGATTGGCTGAGTGACATTTTGGAGTCAGGCAGGATAAGCCCAGAACCAGAACTGCAGCAGCTTCAGTCAGCTACTCTTAGCACGGAGCAGATTGGTGAGAATTGCTTAGATTGAGTCCCATCCCTGTGTGCGATCCAATAACCAAGAATGGAGTTTTCCTGAAGCTACTCCTAACCAGCCCTTCCACATGGTACACACTAACGTGGTGAAGACTCCCATTGGCTGACCAGCTCAGAAGGGAGGAGCCAGTCTGCCCAGCCTCTGCTTGTACTTCAGTGCTCAACCATAGACTGGGGAGGCAGCAATCCCTAACCAGTGTGATTCAGAGTAATCATAACAAATACAGGAAGTGCCAGGAACCCACACTATCCACTTGTTTGGAAGAAACTAGAAACATGACAAGAAGAAGAACCAAAAGGAAGTCTCCAGCCTCCAATCCAAGCAGTACTGGTCCAGGAAAGGTAAACACAGAAGAGATTGGGTGTTGCACACTTGAGTTTCTGAAGAAACAGCATCTGACATAAAGAAATTTCTTCATGACATTATAAAAGAATTCCAAACAGAAATAGTAATACAAGTAAAGGAAGATATAAGAAAAATAATAAAAGAAATGTTAAGCAACTCTCAAGAAGACACAGATGGAAGAATGGAGGAGCATAGAAAAAGGAGAGAAACCTTTTATAAAGAATATAAAACAAATCTAGAATACATGAAACAGATTCAAAGAGACTACCAGGAAATTAAAAACTACATTGGAAGCTGGCAAAACTGCTTGAAAGAAACTAAAGATAGACTATCATAACTTGAAGACAGGTTTGTAATGTGTGATTGTGAATGGAAAGATCTCTTAAAAATAACAAGGAACCAGGAAGTAACAATACAAAGCCTAGAAGATGACAACAGTATCTATAAATTAAGAATAAAAAAATGTGAGTGAAGGACCAGGGATAAGCACAAATGAAATACAAAGGCTATTTACAGAACTAATTAAAGAAAACTTCCCAAGCATAGGAAAAGGAAATGTTATTATGAGGCATACAGAACTCCAGCCTGATACAACCAAAATAGATCTACAGACATATAATAATCAAGATCCCAAAAATTCATCAGAAGAACAGAATATTAAAAGCTGTCAGAGAAAAGAAACAGATCACCTATAAAAGAAAACCCATCAGAATCATGACAGACTTCTTGACACAAACTATCAAATCAAGAATAGCTTGGAGTGAAGTATTCCAAGTCCTGAAAGAAAATAACCTCCAACCCAGATTGATGTACCCTGCAAAACTATCTCTCCAAATTAGTGGAGTAATAAGATGCTTCCATGACAAAGAAGAACTGGGGAGTTTGTGACCACCTATCCAACCCTACAAAAGATACGGACATGAGAGAGAGACATGAGACACCTATCCAACCCTACAAAAGATACGGACATGAGAGAGAGAGAGAGAGAGAGAGAGAGAGAGAGAGAGAGAGAGAGAGAGAGAGAAACATGGTTTCAAGAAAAGCAACAGAGGAGGCTCACTGAACAAAGCAGAAAGTGGAATGAAGGGGAAAATTATACAACCAATGGCAGAAAAATAACATGGCAGAGATGAGGCAGAGATGCTTGGCCATAATCACTAACATAGATGGCCTCAATACACTAATAAACAGAAACATAGGCAATGTGGATCAGGAGATAGGGTCAGAAATATAATTAACCTGAAAGAGGGTTTAAGGACTGAAAGTCAAAGATGAGAAAATAATGCTGTATGTGACAGGGAACCAAAAATAAGTGGGGTAGCTCACCCATCAGCTGCAGATTGGTTGGAAAGACATAACACTTTTATACAATGGAGAACTACCCAGCTATAAGGAAGGAAAACCTTGAGGCTTTTGTAGGTAAATGGATATAACTTGAGACCAAGCTCAGTGGTAAAAAGGCTCAGAATCACTTAGGTAAATAGCAGGATACCTCCCTAATCTAAAAACTAAGGAGTTAGTGGGATATAAAATGTACAATGCACCCTGTGAAAGGGAAGGAACTGTCTAAAAAGGGAAGGCAGAGGGCCTTTTTAATCTTGTATCATGATTTGAAACCCATATTTCTTTCTGTTTAACTTGGTTATATTTTGTTCCAGTTTGTCTGCTTGTACTAGATTTGAGGGACTAGACAGCTATTCCAAAGATAGCAGGATATACTACGGTAACCCTTTTTAATTTCCTATTAACATAATCTGAAATCCTATATTGTTTTCACTGTCTTGTTTTGACTGATTTTATTTGAATCTGTTTTGATTGATCACTGTCTTGTCTTAACTGAGTTTATTTGAATCTGTTATGTTTGATAGTATCATGTCTGACAGTATAGGCAACTACTCTGAAGACAATAAGATACACCATGATACCCATTCTGGTTTGACTGTTAACCTCTTTCGAAGTCCTATATATAACAAGAGACATCATGGTAACCATTGTAGATCACCTTGTATTGTGATTTTAAATTATGTACTGTGTCCATCCATTTGTTTTGAATGACCCCATTTTGGTTTTTTCTCATTTGGCTTTATTCTTTTCAAAAAAAATAACTTGGCAAAACCAAGAGTACTGCAGACTAATGAGACTAAAAGTTGATAACTTGTGTATTATGTAAAATACACAGCCGTAATTCACACCTGACAAATGTAAGCTCTGCTGGGGTATGCAGTTTCCTTTATGCTTCTGGAACAAAGAGCCTGCTTCAAAAATGCAGAACACTAGCACTGATCCTACATTCATAGAAGACAAAGGCCTTGTTTGTGGCAATTATGCCTTTTTCCAGTGGTATGCTAATCTTCAAAGAAACTATCTGATTTCTCATCTGAAAATCCCAGATTTTATCATAGATTTTCCTGATGTCTGATAGTCAAACAAATGAGACAAAGCTGAGAGCATGAGATTTAAAGGCAGAGTGCATTTTTTTCTGTTTCCAATACTGAATATTCTTCAAAGAAAATAGTATTTCTCCAAATGACCTTCTCTTACAACAAAAGAAACTTACACTGGAAATGAATATTCTGCATACTCTTATGTGAGAGTTTGCAGACACAAAAAGAACAGAAATGAATGAAGCCAAAGAAAACTTCACATATTGAGTAGAACTAAGGTAGTTCTTATCACTTCTGATGAAAGCTAGTATTGTAAGTGTATCCTGAACATAATGAGGAAAGAAGAACTAAAACTGCCTCTGTTCATAGGTGACATGATTATCTATATAGCTTTCTTCTAATTTATAATCTATAAATTATCTGTAAATGAAAAATATATGACATTACACATGTGCAAACCCACAGAGCTTTGGAGCATGAAGACCTTGAATCTAAAATATGCACATTCTAAAAATCATTTAAAAGTCAGAGTCCCATAAAGGACTGATGATTATAATAATAGAATCTACCTGTATAACAAATGTGTGAGGAAGTCTCTTTTAATGAGGCAGGATGGAGTGATGCCTAACTAAGAAACTCTGTATGTGAATGGATTCAGTAAGACTAAAAGCTGCTCATTAAATAATGTATTTGTTGATAGCATTGTTCCCTATGGGATATCAGGATATTGGTTAAAGATTATGACATTGTGTTACTGGAATCAAACAATTAAGTAAATGGAGGGTGGATTTTGAGAATAAGATCTTTCACTGTTGCATTGAAAATGTGCAAATAAGAAAGGAAAGAAAGAGGGAAGAGCTAAAGATGGCCGATCAGTGAGCAACAAAATACAGAGCCTCCCAGGGAGAAACAACTCATTTGCCAGAATAAAACATCCTGGAGACCCAGACAGAGGGAGATGGATCCTCTTGACACAGGAAGAAACTAAAATGAAAAAAGCTGGTCAAACACACAATCTCGGGGCTACAATTGGAACAGCTAAAATTAGCAGCTGCAGTGCATTCTCTGTGACCTGCTGAGCCACCTGAACTCACTCTAGCCACTACCTGCCATGACCTTTAGAGCCACCCAAACTCACTGCCACTGCAACTCACAGGTGCTGCAGTCATGCTGAAGTCAGGGGTTGGTGAGCCCAATGGAGAATGGAACCAGTGAGGGACCTCCATTAATCCATAGAGAGTGCTGGGAATAAGACCCCCCACAGAAAGGGGCCTACCAAATGGATGACATGTTGGAATCGGACAGGAGGAGCCTGAACTAGGAACAATACTGACTTTAGTTGGTTTCTCCCTCCCCAGAGCAGATTGATGGGATTTGCTTGGCTTGGGTCATGCCCCTGGATGGGACCCAATAAGCTGTCCCAAACTGATTGCCTATGCCTAACACACATTAACCTGGTGAAAGCCCCTGAAGGTTGACTGGCCCAGAGGGGAGGAGCCAGCATACACAGCCCCTGCTTACACCTCAGTGACAAGAGCAAACAGGAGAGGGCAGAAATCCCTTGCTAGCGTGCTTCAGAAGAACCATAACCAACAAGGAAAGGGGCTGAGACTCTCCACTATACACCTGTATGGAATAAACCAAAAACATGACAAGAGAAAGAAACAACAAGAAAAAGCCCCCAGCCCAAAACCCTGAGAACATTGATCCAAGAGAGGGAAATACAAATGAGACTGAGGGCAGCAAAAATGCAACATCAGACATGACTTCAATGGATATTAAGAGATATCTTCGGGACCTCATAGACAAGCTCAAAACTGAAATATTAAATCAGGTAAAGCAAGATATAAGTAGATTAATAAAAGAAATGCTAAGCAGCTCTCAAGAAGACACAGACAGAAGAAGGGAGGAACCCAAAAAAAGGAGAGAAACATTCGATAAAGAATATAAAGAAAATATAGAATACATGAAGCAGATTCAAAGAGATTACCAGGAAATTAAAAACTCCATTGAAAGCTGGTACAATTGCCTTAAAAAAACTAAGGACAGACTATCAAAACTTGAAGACAAGTTTGCAATCTGTGATAATGAAAGGAAAGATCTCTTAAAAATAACAAGGAAACAGGCAGCAATAATATAAAAGCTAGAAGATGACCAGAGAATCTATAATTTAAGAATAAGAAATGTGAACAAAAAAGAAGTTGGAATACAAACAGGCAAATTACAAAGGCTATTCATGGAAATAATTAAGGAAAACTTCCCAAGCATGGGAAAAGAAAATGATATTTGGATATATGAGGCATATAGAATTCCAGCCACCTACAACCAAAACAGAGCTACACCCAGACATATAACAATCAAGATACCAGAAATTCAATATAAAAACAGAATATTAAAAGCTGTCAAGGAAAGAAACAGATCACTTATAAAGGGAAGCCCATCAAGATCACGGCAGACTTTTCAACACAGACCATCAGATCAAGAAGAGCTTGAAGGGAAGTCTTCCAAGCCCTGAAAGAAAATAACCTCCAGCACAGATTGATGTACCTTGCAAAGCTGTTCACTAGAAATTAATGGAGAAACAAGATGCTTCCATGACAAAAAGGAACTGGGGGAATTTTTGACCACCAATGCAACCCTACAGAGAATACTGAAGGACATTCTAGAGAGAGAGAAAAAAAAATACAGGATTTCAGGAACAGTGGCAGAAAGGCCTCAATGAATGGGGCAGGCAGTAGAAAGAAGGAGAAAAGTAGACAAACAATGGCAGAAAAATAGCATAGCAGAAATGAGGTAGAGAAGGTTGGCTATAATCTCTAACATAGATGGCCTTGATACACTAAAAAAAAAAAAAAAGGCAGAGTAGAGCAGGAGATAGGGTCCATCGAGATGCTCTGTATAGGAATTATAAGCAACCTGAGAGAGGGCTTATGGACTGAAAATCAAATATGAGAAAACAATGCTCTATGCGACAGAGAGCCAGAGAGAAATAGGAGCAACTCGACCACCACCTGCAGATAGGTTTGAAAGACAGGATACTTATGTGTAGTAGAGAACAACTCAGCTATAATGAAGGAAAAGCTTGAGGCTTTTGTAGGTAAAGGAATACAACTTGAGATCAAGTTCAGGAGTGAGAAAGTCTGGAACCACTTAGGTAAAAAGCAGATTGCCCCCTTAATCTAAAAACTGAGGGAGTTGGTGGGACCCAAAATGCACATTGCATTCTGTGGGAGTGAAAGGAGAGGAATAGTCTAAAAAAAGAAGGCAGAGGATATTGTTAATAGTCTATCAGGATTTAAAACCCACACTACTCACCCCACTCTGCTTAGATATTATACTCTGTTCCAGTTTGTCTACTTGTTCTAGATTTGAGACCACAGATAGCTATCCCAAAAATAGCAGGATATAGTATGGTAATCAACCTTAATTTCCTATTAACTTAATGTGAAGCTCTGTATAACATACACTGATTTACCATGACCGATTTTAATTGAATCTGGTTTGATAGATTGCTGTTTTGTATTGACAGATTTTATTCAAAGCTGTTATTATTGATAGTATCAAGTCTGAGAGTATAGGCAACTGCACTGAAGATGACAAGATTCATTAGGATACCCACTCTGGTTTGATTATTACCTGGCTTTGAAGTTTAACACTGTCTACAAGGTTTTACTTTTACTAATATTGTTATGTACTGCTATATTCAATTATACTGCTATATTCAATTATGCCTGATGATATAGACAATTCTATTGAAGATAACAAGAGGCAACACATTGACCATTGTAGATCACCTTGTACTGTAGTTTTATATGACTTTTTGGTTTCATGTTTTTATAGGAATATGTTTTGTTTTGTCTTGCTATGTTTTGTTTTTCCCTCTAATACAGAAAAGATAGAAATACATGTAGAGACTCATGCATGCATAGCTGTTTACAGTCTCGGTGTTTGAATGTCTACATGCTTTAATTTTGTAATTTGAACAACTATTTCTAAGAGAACAATATGTAATTTATCAACTAGTGATTTCTTACTGCTTATCTTTTTTTTGAAATTCTGTATTATTTCTACCCCTTTCCTGTTTTTTCTCTTTAAATAAAAAAGAAAGGAAAGAATATTAGATTGATCCTTGTGTTAACAGACTACAGTTGGTTTTATTAATATAAATTCTCATTTAGCTTACTATAGACACAAAAGATCACATATAAAAATATTTATACATAGGTACACATGCATATGTTAGTGTGCAAAGATATATTTGTTTGATATGACAGCTGTGATAGTCTAAAATAAAATAAAACAAAAAACACCACAGTAACCATGAGCCAAATTACCATCCAGATATTGTTTTCTAATAACATTTTTCAATAAAAGGAACAAAGATTTCATGGCAAATTATTATAGGCCTCAAGTAGCAAATGTACAAGATGAGCCTAGATCATCTTTTTTAAATTTTTATTTTATAGAGAATAAAACAAAAGAGGACAGAACAATGCAGATCAAAACAGAACAATACAAGCAACACAGTACTTCACAACAAGACAATTGGATATCAACAGTAGCTACGATACCATCTCTTTCTTTGAAATAGTTGAGCATAGCTTCACAAACAATAATATCAAACACAACAAAATAGTATAAAAGCATTCAAGAGAATGAAACTATTAAAAGGCATTCTGAACCAAATAACAGAAAATGAACAATGGCTACTATACTATCTCATTTTCCATAAAAAATTGTTTATACTATCACACATATTAAAATCCAGTAAGACACAACATGATAGAACTAGTGGTAATAGAAGAACAAAAGCATGGTAAGACTTCAGAGTAAGATGATATTAAATCAGCAATGGCTGCCATAATGCCTTGTTTTCTTCAAAATAGCTGTTCATACCATCACACATAATGTCAAACAAAACAGAATAAAACCATTCCAACCAATGAATGAAAACATTACAAGTCTGCAAAGCAATATAATGGGGAACCATGATAAACATAGAATCTTATGTACTCATTCCTTTTCTTATACTAGGGAGACTATATGATATTTATACATGTGAGTGTGATTTATTTCACTTATGAGTATGGTTTCAAGTTGCATCCATTTATTTATAAATATCTCAATGTGATCATTCTTTATACCTGAGTAGTACTCCATTGTATAAAAGTACCACAATTTTTTTATTCATTCCTCAGTTAATGGGCACTTAGGTTGTTTCCAAGATCTGGCTATTACATATTGTGCTGCTATAAACATGGGTGCACATATATCACTGTGGTATAATGTTTTCAGTTCTTCTGGGAATATGCCTAGGAGTCGAATGTCTGGGTCAAATGGGACTTCCAATCCCAGCTTTTTGAGGAATCTCCAGACTGACCTCCCAGTGGTTGCACCAATCTATACTCCCACCAACAGTGCAGAAGAGTTCCTTTTCCCCCACAGCCTCTCCAGCATCTGTTGTTGGTAGTTTTGTTGATCCTGGCCATTCTTTCTGGAGTAAGATAGAATCTCATGTGGTTTTAATTGGCATTTCTCTAATGACTAATGATGATGAACATTTTTTCATGTATTTATTTGCCATTCGTACCTCTTCATCTGAGAACTGTTTTCATCTTGGATGCCCATTTTTGGATTGAGTTTTTGAATTTCGGGAGTCTGATTTTTTTTAATTCTTTATAAGTTCTAGACAGAAGTCCTTTGTCTGAGGGACAATTTGCTAAGATTTTTTTCCCAGTTTGTGGGTTTTCTTTTCACTATGCTGGAGATTTCTTTCGACATGCAGAAACTCTTTAATAAGATGTGATCCCAGTTATTGATTCTGTGAAGTATTTCCAGTGCAGTTTGGTTCTTGTTCATGAATTCTCTACCTACCCCTATGTCTTCAAGATTTTTACCTACTTTTGCTTGCAGCAGATTTAGTGTTTCTGTTTTAATATTTAGATCTTTCATCCATTTAAATTTTAGTTTAGTACATGGTAATAGGCATGGGTCTAATTTTACTTTTTGGCATATGGATAGCCAGTTTTTCCAGAACCACTTATTAAAGAGACTATTGTTCTTCCAGTAAACATGTTTGGCCCCTTTATCAAAGATAAGGTGGTTGAATGTGTTCGTAGTTATGGTTGTATGTTTTAGTCTATTCCATTGATCTTCAGGTCTGTTTTTATTCCAGTACCATGTTGATTTTTATTATGGTAGCTTTGTAGTATAACTTC
This sequence comes from Hydrochoerus hydrochaeris, assembly GCA_004027455.1. Classification (NCBI taxonomy): domain Eukaryota; kingdom Metazoa; phylum Chordata; class Mammalia; order Rodentia; family Hydrochaeridae; genus Hydrochoerus; species Hydrochoerus hydrochaeris. The sequence continues at coordinate 11,063 of PVLA01019320.1, forward strand.
AAGTCAGGCATTGTGATGCCTCCTTCCTTGGCTTTGCTGCTTAGAATTGCCTTTGCTATTCTAGGTCTCTTCTGGTTCCAGATGAATTTTAGGAGTAATTTCTCCAGATCTATGAGGTATGTTAGTGGTATTTTCATTGGGATTGCATTGAATCTATATAACAATTTTGGGAGAATGGCCATTTTCACAATATTTATTCTTCCTATCCATGAATGAGGGATGTCTTTCCATTTTCTGAGGTGCTCTTCGATTTCTTTTTTCAGGGTGTTATAATTTTCCCTGTATAGATTTTTCACTTCTTTCATTAGATTAATTCCTACGTATTTTTTGGATGCTAGTGTGAAGGTTGTGAGTCTAGATCATCTTAAACAGTGTTTAAGATATATATATATATATATATATACACACACACACACATACATTGATGGTGGTATGTCAAAGGTGCACAGGAGCCAGGTAAATGAACCACCAAGGCAAAGCTAAAACAACATAAAGCACTACTGGATTAAAACACAAAATACAAAATAAATCTCTATGAGTCCACAATGATGTAATTAAATCATTTATTTATCATAATTTATTATTATACATAATTATTATAAATTATAATTGTTTATTGATGATAAATAGGAAAGAAGAAACAAATCTCCCAAGTAGAAGAATTCAAAATAGTTTACCCAGATTTTCTGCCCTTAAGAAGGTAGGAGTGAAAAAAAGGAAGTGGGATCTCTGGGTGAAAAGATCATTTGATAAATGCAAATCACCAAATGCAACATATCATATTACAAAACGGAGCATAAAAGTCATACTTTTCATAGAGAAAAGAATTCCGTCAGATTCATTACCCTTCATAATAAAAATTCTCAATGGATTAATGAATGTACTTCACAATAAAGGCCATATATAACACTCATAGCTAACATAAGCAAGAGTGAAAAGTTGAAAGCTTTTCTTCTACAATCAGAGACAAGATGAGGATGTTGTCTTAGTCATTTTCTTGTCACTGGGACGAAGTAACTGAAACCTACAAATTAAAGGAGGAAAGATTTATTTTTTTGTAGTTTTTTTTTTACTTATTTAAAGAGAAAAAAACAGGAAAAAGGTAGAAATATTAAAGAATTTCAAGAAAAGAAGATAAACAGTAAGAAATCACTAGTTGATACATTACATATTGTTCTTTTAGAAATAGTTTTTCAAGTTACAAAATTAAAGCACACAAAGTGGACACTCAAACAGCGAGAGTGCAAACAGATCTGTTCAACAATCCAACAAGAACCTAGAAATATGGTCATCAATCCCACACATCTAAACATGCATGCAGCTATATCTTTTATAGCACTTCCTATTTCCTCTTTTTTTACAATAGCAATTATACATTTAAAAATTTTATTTAAAGAGAAAAAAAAAGCAAAACAGAAAAAAGGGTAGCAACAATA
>PVLA01019322.1:0-12502 GCA_004027455.1 Hydrochoerus hydrochaeris
CGAACTCCCAGGAAGGCCAGCTCTACGAACTCCCAGGAAGACCAACTCTATGAACGCCTTGCTTTTCCTTCGCCTCTTCTGTACTCTGTTGAGCTAATTACAGTCTGCCACCCAGCTATGGAAACAATATGTCCTTACAGGAGCCACCAGAGACCCACATGTGATCAAAATGACCAGTGACTTATCTTTCTTTGTTTTGTTTTTCTCCAAATGATTTCTGGGATATCAATTTTACTTAAAATCTTCTAAGATACCAGTGCTTTTTGTCTTTCTTTTACTAGTTCTGCCTATTTTCTGCTTCTAAATTTCAAGTGTGATGGGGCTCAGCCCTTACCCAAAGTGGATTCTCTTATTTATCCACTCTGATATGTCAATGTACTTTCAGTACACTGCAGAGCATAAACTCATATGTCAACCCTGGATTGTTTTTTCCAGAGCTATACCTGTGTAAATGTAACCATAAACTCTAAATTTTGTTTTGATAGTTAAAAGCAAATTAATAAACATAATTTGAAAACCAAACCCTGATTTTACTGTGCATTTTCTCTACCCCTACATTCTGCATCTCAGAAAATGATGGCACCTTTCCTTTGGTGCCTCTGGTGAAAAGCTTTGTAGTTACTTTCTCTGTCCTTTTTACCTCACATTCTAAGTCCAGGACACCTGCAACTCTTCTCTCCTTATGCCAGGCATCTTACCAATGTTTATTTACTTATCACTGTTGTGAGAACTATTACAACTTCTTTTTTCTATTGTAACTTTCTTGCCTAAAACATTTTTCTTTCTAAACAGTCTTGTTGATTTCCACCTTCACCCTACCACTGTCTATTTTTAAAGTAGTTAATTTTCACTTCTGGTAAAACTTAGCTCATGTCACATCTTTTCACTTTGCCCTGCTGTAAAACAAAAAAGTATCTAACTAGGGTCTCTCTGCTCTTTCTCTAGCATTTGTGCACTTTACAGCAGCTTTTGCTCACACAGCATCAACTACTGGACCTCTTTAATGGTTTCTTGGTCAGGAGAAGCAAACTCCTGTCACCCAACACTTCTAGTTTCTCCTCTTTAAATTTTCACAGCTCATTTCCTTGCTGTCTTCTGAAAAAACCTGCATTTATCACCTTCGATAAAATGACCAGACTCACTCATCTCCAAAACAGAATGCTCTTTTCTCCTCTCACACTTAGTGGTTCTTAATATTATCTGGAATATCTTAAATATTTTTGAGTTTTTACTTATGTCTATCTCCACATTTGAATCTTAATTCCAAGAGGCAAAGAATTTTGTGTTCACTTCCTTAAAATCTGATAATAAGCCTGACATGTAGTAGACATTATATGAATGAGTGTGAAAAATGAATATAGATGGGTATTAAAACCATAAAATTGTTAAGATAATGGTTTCAACTTTGATATAGCATAAAAGTATGTGGTTATATTTTCTAGAAATTTCAATCAAGCCATTCCTTAAAGTGGCCAGAATTTTGTATTTATAATGAACCCTCCTAAGGGATTATAGTGTCTCTCAGCATGTAAAATTGAATGGAGAAGCAAAGTCTGCCCATGGAAACTTGCAATAGTTTCTACTTTGTGACATTATTAATAACTAATATGACTTTTACACTTTCTGTCACTTTGAGGCTTTATATAATCTGATAGAAATAACTGGAATCTCAAGCCTGAAATTTCATTTATTATACAATAGAAATAACATTTTTCATATTTAAGATATTTATCATTTTGCTTATGTTATTGCACTAAGATATTTAGGCAATTATATAATACTTAAATGTTTATACAAATTAATTTTCTAGAAATGTATTTAATAGATTGTTTTATTTTTAATCAATAACTAGATTCAAATGAAGCATTCAAAATTTTATCTAAAGTAAATAACAAAAAATTCAGTGTCACTATTATACTTTGGTGATTGTTTTTATTTAGATACTATTGACTATATATTCGAATTTATGTTCAGCACTCCAAATAGCTATAAGGTTTAATAAGCTCTTTTTTTTGCTCAAAAAGAAAATAAGAGCATACTAGAAAACAATCATTACTCAGTGTCACAAAAGCAGCTTTATGCACAAATAGAATAATTATTTCTCAGAATTAGTTCTCCATTGATCACCCATCTGATAGCCATTGCTTGGATTTCTTGGCTATGCTGTCTCTAAATCCATGTTTCTAGCTGTTATTAGTAATTGTGTTCCTTGCAACTGGGTGTTGTGAGTAAATGGTAATAATTGCCCAAGAGTTGGGACATTATCATACTATGCTGAGGCAAAAGTACTACACTGGGGCAGAAGAACAACATTATTCCTCCAGACACAGACACTGTATAGCTTCCCTCCACTCCCATGACTTAAAACTGTAGCAATCCACTCTTCACTGCCACAGCCCTCTGCTGATCACAGGTCACCTCAGAACACACATTCTAGACAGTTTGAGAGTAATTCACTCACAGCTGCTAATGCTTTGTGACAGGCAGGTGATTCAAAATCTAAACTTTGTGAAGGATTTGCAAATATCTTTCAGAGAAATGAAGATCCATTATTTTCAAATTAAAACAGGATTTCTTGTTTTTATTATTCATGGAATGTTGTCTTAGCAGTCATTTTTGTTTAAATTTGTGTTTCTTTAAATTTGTATAAAAATACTAAGCTCTGATACTTGAATCCCCTACAAAAATTTGTGCTAGTTATATTTGCTTAAGTGTTCCTTGTGTAGAATGTAATTACATTACTCATTTGGACCAATTTATGTTAAGTTAGTAGTCTACAGAGTAATTCCTAGCCAGCCCTATATCACTAATGATAATTGATTTGGGAAGAACTCTATGTATTAAATTTAATTTTTAAAACATTTGCTGAATTTTATTTTAATTTATTATTTATGAATTATAAGCTTCATATAACTTAATATAGGGCATTAATATTGATTTACTTGTTGAATGACATTCATAAAATGCATATGCATTTTCTCATATTCCTTGTGTAATGGTTTTTGCATTTATATCACCTATTGATGTATGGTACTTCAAAGTATTCTTAAATAGACTTCTATTAGTTTGATTCATATTAAACAAATATTTTTTCTTATTCATGTCAATTTTGTTCATCCTAAATGCATCTTTTAACATTAATAATTATAGACGTTCATACACACAAAACTATCCATAAATGGGTACCTATAATTAGACAGAACAATGCATATTTGAAATATAACTCCACATATGAGTCAAAGCTTTCAATGTAAGATAAATTAATGAAGTATTTCCAATTCACAGAATAGTACTTTGTAGAAAAATACTTGTTTTCTCTGATAATTGTTTTGCTCTACATATGAGTACCAGCTCCTCAAAATCATTTAGCTAAAATTCGAGTTAGTCATGCCACGAACTCCATGGGCCCTTATAAATACGGATCACTGTTTATGCCATTGGTTGTCAGATGTAATTACAAAGATCATATCATTTGCTTGTTGCTTACTACCAAAAGAAAAAAAAAATGCAATGAGTTCTCTCTTTTAGAGATGGATTTATTTGAAAGTTGAGGTTATTGAAAATGATGACATTACAGAAAATTTGTTTAAATTGAACTTTCTGCAAGAATAACTATAACATGTACATGGCTATGTATTAATTGAAAATGCAGCATATAAGATATATATATATATATATATATATATATATATATATATATATCAGAGAGAGAGGAGGTGAGGGATCATGGTCATGGCATAGAGGGCGTGATAGATTAGTACTGCAAATCCACTCATCTCCTACCCAATCCATATAGCACTGCCACTGTGATGTTTGCTCACCCAGAAGCCAGCATCTGTATCTCTTTGTCACTGGATTGCCCCCAGCTGCCCACCTCTGCTTTTCCTATATGTACACAGAGCTGTTCATGGACCCCGGAAGACTCTTGGAAGTTATGGTTCCCACGGTGCTGTCAGCCAATGCCTGTGTGGTGCAGGACTGGCTTGCACTCCCTTGTCACTTCCACTGTGGCCTATGCTGTGCTTTAAATTGCCACACAAGGCCAGACTAAACCTGTCCATCCTTCAAAGAATTTTTTGTTGAATCATATTGAATTCTAGTATGCTGGTAGGTTGTCTTGGGGAGTCCTAAAATAAAAAGCCCAGTGTTTAATGATGTGCATATGGAAGAATTATTCTGAAAGGATAAATGGAATAACAAAAAGGGACATGTGAATAAAGGCTCACTTCTGCCAGTCCGTCAGCTCCAAGTCTGGATGGCCTTATGGTGTCCATGTGCTGCCACAAGCCCAGTCAGCCCTGCTTCCTAATGGCCACTGACTCCATCTGGTTCCATGCTCCAAACTTTCAAAGCATAATTTTTACTTCTGAGGATTCACTAGAAATTTCACCAGTTAGACAAATGGGCAAACAATAGAGATTGACCCAGAAGACATTCATTTGGATGAACGGGATAAGAAATGTGTCTGAACCTGTTTTGCTTTCATTCTATGGAGCCTGGAAGTTGCTCTCATCCTAGGCTATGAGTGAAAGTGTCAGAGATATTACATAATTGACCCCTTTAATCTCAGTGAGATTGGAAGGATCCAGAATTGCAGGGCAAGGGGTACAGTATTCAGTAGCAAAAAGGTAGAAGAGATGTGATAATGGACAACAAGGTTGGAGCAACCATCTGCAAGGGATTATGATGATGATTCTTCTAGTATGGTTTCTAAGAATGACCAGCAAGGTTATTGCTTTATAAATAATTATCTATGCACACATATGCATATAGCATCTCCATAGATTGTGTACACAGACAGACAGACAGACACACACACACACCTATACACATGTACACAGAAACTGATCGATAATGCCTGTGCTGAAGGTCAGTCAACCCAAAGGTCACCCCTTCACTAGCTTCTAGACAGGATTCTGTTCTCTGATTCAGAAGCATTTCTTAGCAGGAATGATCACCTTGAAATACCACATAAAGTATATGCAGAGATGATTCCTCCAATCTTTTCACAAAGATCATTTGCATGAGTAACTCTATGCTGAAGCAAGACAGATACCTAGTGTTTGGAGAGATAATGGATATAATGTCTGTAGAGATGTTGGTATGAGGCCGCCTTCAATGCTGTCATAGAATCATTTGCTGCTGGGAGGATGCAGACCTACATGGTCTTCATTTCTCTCTCTGTCTCTCTGAGTGTGTAATTGAGGTGGATATGTGGATCAGTGAGAAGCACCTTCAGGTTGGTTTCTGGACCTGAAAAAGCTATGGTAAGAGCCTTCATGATAGAGCAAGCTGTGGAGGAAACCCAGGAAGTTCACATAGTTAACCCTAAGGGCTATTATCTTCAAGGGCTATTCTCAGAGACTATGCCCATTAATTCATCAATCTGTCCTCTGACAGAGGAAATGATATGACAGTGGCTGTAAGAATGTCACAACCCTTTTCCTAGTTTCTTTACATAAGCCAGTTTTAGACCTGGTCTTTACTGTCTGAAGAAGAGACTTACCATTACAAATTAGAATGAAGTATCCTCTTCTGTTTATCTGAAAGAGCTTATACTTACTCAAGTAGTTTGCCTATAATCTAGCCAATAATGAATGCTGATAAATAAATGAATATTTATGTTAAAATAACTTGAGCATTTGCTCAATATTTCACAAAGTTTTGGCAACATTTGAATTTTACTAAAATAAAATATTTACTGTAATAACAATTTATATGAAAAATTTCTTCTGTAATACATCTTATAAAATAAAATATTTCTAAAGATTTTTTTAATTGAAAAGGGGTATGGCTTTTTTATGCTCATTTAATATGACTAATATATTAGCTATTTTTACATGTAAAAGCTACATGTAAAGCTATATTTATCTAAATGTATGTCTCTTTTAAAGATTTTATCTTTCCTCACACACACACACAAAATGAGTGTTAAAGATTGGATTCATACGCTTCCTATTAGATTTTACTATTTTGAGGCTGTGGTTTGAGAACAGGTTCTTTTTTAGTTATTTTAGGTTCTTTTTTTGAGACATTGTCTTAGTTACTTTTCATTTGTTAAGACAAAACACTAGTTGATCAAAGTTAAAAGAGGAAAGGTTTATTTAACTCACAGTTTATGGAGGTTTTAGCCAGTAATCCGCTGCCTCCAAGGCAGGGTGGCATGGCAGCAGGGTAGCAGTTCATGGCAGTGAAAGGCAGAAAAAGCAACTAGAGAGATAAAGACAAGGCTTTCTCTCTCCATTTTGTTGTATCCAGTCTACTGTAATTGTGGTGGTGGCAATCCACTCAGTGGACTGATCCTGCAATCACCCAGCACCAGTAATCCCAGCATTGCACTAGAAGTCAGTCACACTCTTGATTCAGCTGTCTATGAAAAAACTATAACTGCATGAAACTTTGGGGGACATCTAGACATAAAGCATAACAGATATTAACATTCATTTTTCACTACTAAAGGGTGGTTACTAATAGGGATGATTCTAAAATCACAAACACTGGGTAACACTTTTTTTCTTTTCTTTGGTTGTATGTGTCAATGAAGTGGAGATAAGAATGTATACAAAAATTGATGTAATAAGATTTAAAAATTATATGGGCTACTGTATAGGATCTACTCTATTTTCATATGTAAAGGAAAATTTCTAAGCATGAAAGTTGACATCATGTAAGTGGACAAGAATTATTTCTCCAAGTTTACAGCCCATGTGTAATCTTTTTCCTTTTTTTTGCTGAATGTGTTTAATCTCTTATGATTCTTTACTATGATTATTAAGAGAGTAACACCTTCCACACTGATAGAAATATGTTATTTATACATTCCACTCACATTTGCAGTCTTTTTTCCTCTAACTTTTTAAGTTGCCTAAAAATATAATCCATATGCTCTTTCAGCTTAGTGGCATTAGAAAATCATGCATTCGAAATGGCTGCAAGTATGTGACTAAAATTAGGTTCACATACTCCCTGACTCTTTGGTAAGGCATTTATAAATAGTCTTTTTTAAAATCTCATGCATAAATTCCAAGTATTTTTATAGTATATCAATTACTTTGGGTTGATAGAATATTCTTTTCAAACTGACATCCATTGTTTAGATTAATAATGTTCTTCCTTTAAGTGTCAAAATTTCAGATCTTAAATATTGAGCCAAAATGGTATGTCTTTCAAAGACTGAAAAATGAAATCCTTTAAAATTATATGTCTTTAAAGGTCTATAAATCGTTCCTTTTAAATAAATAATTCAGTTCTGATTTTATTAACTTAAAAAAAGAATAACCTCAAAGTATTAATAGAGTAATTTTTTTTCTTAATGAACTGAGTCCAGAACGTCTTTAAAGCACTCTTTTCCTGGTGAAATATAAATGTATGCATAATTAATATTAGCTGAATACATATGTTAGATATCATGTGCTATTTTAGGAGTGAGACCGTACTATTGTAAAGGTAAAAATTATGTATCCAGAGTAGTGAATAACAGAGACAGCTACTATCAAACTTTTAAACATTTTTTTCTGTAAAACACCAATAAAAGACATAAAATATTCAAACTTAAAATGCAAAAATTGAAGCAATTTTACAAGTGCTGTAACATTTTGCCCCACCTCAGTATTGGCATTTGTCATTTTTCCTCTTCTGATTAAAGTTAACCACTTCATGCATTAAAGCTCTTCACTGCTTGATAGTTTACATTACCCTTTGTTCTGTTTTTGCTTCTATCTACAGACTGCTGCAGTGAATTCTAGCCAAGTGTGCTTAGTATCATCACTTAATATGAATTGTAGTGAATTACTATGGATCTTAAATTTAATGGAAGTAGCTAGCACTAGAAAAAAATAGATTGTATAGGAATAATAAGTGATTGATAACAGGTTTGATTTATAGAACATATACTCTAGAGTGTGACAGGTTGGTAGTTATATTAAATCCACATTAATTAAAATCAATACATGAGGAATTTCTTCAGGAAGCCAGAATGTGTCAGGAAAGGGCTAAGGGTCTTTACAGATTGGTACAAGGTCCCGATGAAATGATCTAACAAGAACAAATGAGCATGGAAAACTTCCAGCTTCCTGAATTGTTGGTCAATGTAGTACTCAAGCTCCAGAGAAATTAACATGCTAAAAAAGGGGAAATTAAGCCAACTGACATTTAAAATGGACAAAATAAAAATGGAAATTTGGGTAGGCTTTGAACACAGGTGGCCAGTACTTGCATTTGGCAAATAATTTAAGTGATTTGCAAATCAATGCATGAACTAATTCTACATTCTACTATACATTCATGCAGAAGAGTTAGATCTGTGCTATCCAGTAAGATAGCTCCTAGTCACGTGAAGCTGGTAATATTAGATTTACACTGAAATGTAAAGACTCTGCGAATGCACATAGACACTCTTGAGTTTTCAGCAGTCTCTTGTGTTTTTTGGCTACCACATTGTTCATTGTGGATATATTCATTTTTATCACTGAAGAAAATTTAACTTAAACTGTTTTACATAAAGCCCATTAGTGACTCAATTTTGGATAGTCTAGAAATATTGGGTATAATTTTCATGATTAAAAAGTAACTCATATTAATTCAGATTTTAACCTATTTAAAGCCTTACAGCAAATGTAGATGAAACAACTAAAGAAAATAATGAATAACTACAAATATAGTAGTTCATATTTCCAGAAAAGGCAAATTGCTTAGAGTAAAAGCAACTTTTCCTCAAAATTCACTTAACAGAATGAAATAAAAATGAAACAGCAAAACACTTCTGTTTTGAAACCATATTTTTTTTAAAAAAAATCTTAAATTTGTAGTCCATTAAGAAAAGAATACTAAACTGATCAAGCAAGAAACAAAATAATCTACATTGTTGTTTAGAACTTCATAATACAAAGTTTCACTTTTTGTTTAGGTCATAGAAACTAACAGTACACCATGTTCCTTTGGCAATAACCGGAAAATAACATAAATTGTTAAAAATAATATATTTTCAACACATCTCTCTATAAATCTAAATTTGAAAGAAACAAATTTCAGTACTCATTAATAATGGTTGGACATATTTATTACGTTGTAGGATGGGTGACTAGAAGGACAATTAGACTTTGGAAAGGTGACTGCTGGAATTAGGAGAAACCTGCTGAGGTGCCCTCAGGGAGCTGAAGCTCAGGCTTTGTGTGGCCCAAAGGGACCTCTGTCACCAACCTTCCCAGCCTTCTCATGATGATCGCTGAATGTAGCAGCAGTTGTACGGGAAGCTGAGATGTCTTCCACCAAAACACAAGTGAGGAATGTGACATCTTTATGACATTACAGTATTAGGACACAAAAATTCTGCTAGAGGTTGAATACTGTGATACACATAATGCAGAACTTGGCCCCAGAGAATTTTAAAATAGAGTTACACTAGTTCAACTGCAGTTCTAATAGAGAAGAATTTTGATGTAAATAAAAATGATCAATATCTCTTACTATATGATGAACAAAGAAGAGGAGTTTTGGCCTCTAGAAAAATATTACTTGAACTTCTTTGGCTCTTTTGTATGAAAATATTCAACATGATCTTAAAAAGTCAGATTTGTGATGAATAGCAAAAGTTTGACTCACAGTCAAGAGAATAAATGATTCATAGATTTCTCAACAATTCAGTTGTTAGAACTAGCAATTAGACATTCAAGTAACTATTGCAAGTATATGTAAAAATTATTTTAAATAGACAAAATGTTGACAAGTTCAAGGAGTTAACAAGTAAATGGCATTTCTAATAAAGACTCAAAGAGAAAATGTAGTATAAGAAATAAAGATTTAAGGTTTAACATACTGGACAGCATAGAAGAAGAAATACAGAATGCAGAGAAAAGAGAACTTACTAAAGTGAAATATGTGGTAAAACACAGCAAAACTGACGTACTGACTAAACTAGCTGCTGAGTTGGTGATAACCTCCAGCATTCTCAGAAAGCTTAAGGTGGAGCTGTGCAAGTTGAGAAGCACAATGCCACAAGAAAAAACCTAAAGAAATACTAGATAACTTCCAATAATTCAAAAATATTCAGAAATTAAAAGAAAATAAACATTAAAAGTTCTCTTTTAATACACTATGGACGTGATGGAAGTTAGAGAAACAAGAAAATCTGTAAAGCGGAGAGACATTCTATTCAAAAGAACAAAAAAGACAAAGATGAAGGTTAGAAATGAAAATCGGCAAGAAAAATCTAGTGACATTAAAAATTAGAATAAAAAAGAAATTTATGTAAAGTTTTATACATAATCAAAAAGTCTTCAAAAGTAAAGGAAATACTTTTGATCAGACATGGTGGCACACACCTGCAATCTCAGCATGTGGAAGGCTGAGGCAGGAATATCATTGCCCAGCCTGAACTACATAGAGAGACCCTATCTCAAAACAAACAAACAAACAAACAAACACTCAAGACAAAAAAACAAAACTAATGGAAACATATTTAAATTTTCTAAAAATAAAAGACTAACAGAATTCTTCACAAACACATTCACATTATAAAATTTTTTAAAATTAAATAAAAAGATTCCAGATAGAAACCTGGATAAATACAGTAGAATAAAAGACAAAAAAGAAAAGTATACTGCACAACCATATGTAAAAATCTATAGTTTTTGCTCACAATTATTATTAGATATTTTTCTTTTGTAGACTTTATGATTTTTATCTTAGCTTCTCCACTATCAAAACTCTGAATTTCTTACCCATAGCAAAACTGAAACCAAACAATAAAAATGTACCAAAATATTACAGATATCTATTCTCCTTTTGTTTTGAAAAATTTCTTTGGTCTGTTTAAACATTTATATTATAAACTAATATGAATCTACAAAAATAAAACGTGTTAAGATATAAATTTGTTTATATATGCACAAAATAGCTAAGATGATGATACTACTAGTTCTATTAGTTCTTGGAAAAGAATAGTTATTTGCATGTCTATATATAGTAAATCTAAGGAACTCTTTTGAAGATAACAATATGCAATATTACAATCATTAACAAATTCCTATCATCTGATTTTGAAAGCATGTATTATTATTATTATTATAGTTTTGTGTTTTTTATTTTTCTTGAAGTTTGAGTATCTTTTGTTTTTATTTTTCTTTTCTGTGGGTTTTTTGTTGTTGTTATCTTTTTTTTTCTTTTTTAAAAAGTTTTTATTAGTACATGTTTACAGTGCAAAATACAGTAATTACTTGCATTGTGAAGAGTTGGTACATGTTTATAACACATCTCAATTACACTTGTAAAATTCTTTTTTAAAAATTTTATTTAAAGAGAAAAAAAGTAAAACAAAAAAGGGTAGAAATAATACAGAATTTCAAAAAAATCACTAAGTCATCACTACTTGATAAATTACATACTGTCATCTTAGAAATAGTCGCTCAAGTTATAAAATTAAAACATACGAAGTGGATGTTCAAACAGTGACACTACAAAGAGTTCTGCTCAACAATCCAACAAAAACTTAGTAGTATGGTCATCTATCTTACACACTTAAACATACATGCAGTTATATCCTTTAGACCACTTGCTTTTCTTCTGTTTTTAAAATAGCAATTACACACTTTGGGTTTTATTACTCTTACAGTTCTTATTACTTTTTACACTAGAGACAGAATGTGATATTTATAAATATGATTCTTATTTATTTCACTTATGAGGGTAGTCTCAAGTTGCCTCCATTTACCTATGAAGGCCTCAAGATCATCGTTTTTTATAGCTGAGTAAGATTCCATTGTAAAAAAATAACACATCTTTTTCATCCATTCTACAGTTGATGGGCATTTTGGTTATTTCCAAGATTTAGCTATTACAAATTGTGCCTCTATGAACATGGGTGCACATATATCACTGTGACATGACCTTTTCAGGCTTTCTGGGAAAATACTCAGGAGGGAGGGGAATAGCTGGGTTAAACAGAGCTTCCAGTCCTAGTCGTCTGAGAAATCTCCATAGTGATTTCCATAGTCGCTATACCAGTCTACAAACCTGCCAACAATGGAGCAGCGTTCTTTTTTCCGCACAGCCTCGCCAACATTTGCTATCAGTCATTTTCTTGATGGCAGCTATTCTTTCCACTGAGGTGAAATCTCAATGTTATTTTAATTTGCATTTCTCAAATGACTAGTGATGGTGAACATTTCTTCATGTATTTATTTGCTATTTGTATATCTGTATATCTTCCTCTGAGAACCGTGTGTTCATCTCAGATGCCCATTTTTGGAGAGGTCTTTGAATTTGGGGGGCTTGATGTTTTTCAATTCTTTATATGTTCTTGATATAAGTCCTTTGTCTGAGGGGTTGCTGGCTAAAATTATTTCCCATTCTGTGGGTTTTCTTTCCACTCTGTTAGTGATTTCTTTTGAAGTGCATACATTTTTCAATAATATGAGATTCAAGTTGTCGATTCTTTGGAGTGTTTCCCATGCAGTTTGCATTTTGTTCATGAATTCTCCGCCTACTCCTATGTCTCCAAGACTTC
>PVLA01019323.1:0-12505 GCA_004027455.1 Hydrochoerus hydrochaeris
TTTTAGAAGCTGGAATATATATTTGCTAACCTTGGCAGCAACCCCCAGCCCCAAGCAGGAAGCGCCCCAGGCTTAGGGCCAGGCAGGGACAATCCTAAACAATAGGTTTTAATTGACCTCAACTCCAAGCAGGAAGCGCCCCAGGCTCAGGGCAATAGGTATCAATTAACATCTCAATCTTGTTACTTAGTTAGCTTGGAAAATGTAAGCCGATGCACCTGGATGCCTGCAGGAGGAAGAGATGTGTGAGACTATCATGCCGCTCCCTACATTGTTTCCCTTATCACTTATGGGAGTGGCAGTCCCTGTGAGGACAGCGCCTGTCTTAGGTCAAGGACTCTTCATATGAACCCAACCAGTCCTTACCCGTCATGGGCCTGCAGGACAGCAATTGGTCCTGTGCCTGTCTTAGGCGGCTGGTGGCGTAACATATGTGTCCTAGTTGCCTGTCTCTGGCTGCCTGTCCAGTGTCTCAGGGCAGCTGTCTCACAGGAATTTTGTAAATCCTCCTCCATGAGCTCTTTCACCCAAAGCTCCTGCATAAACTCTCTCACATTATTCACAGAAGGCAAAACCTCACAACCAGTCCTCACAAAGGGGTTATCTAGAGGGCCTCCAGCAAACCCCCTGGAGTCTCCACCCTCAACTCCATATTGAGCATCACATAAAAACATACACATGTGAACTACACAAATTACAATTATCAGTACAAAACATTCCAAGATCCTTGCGCCCAGTTCCCACATGTGGTGTCCTTTTCCTGGAGAAGCGCTCTCCTCCACCCATGGACCTTGTCACAAGGCGTGGATGGACGGAAAAGGGTGCCGCAAGTAATAATACTTAGTCATAGATAAATGAAGAAATTTTAGTATGTAGGCAAAAGATGCCGTATTTTATCCTAAAAATCATCTCATTTATTCACAATGTTGAGAAAAAAGTAACAAATATGTTTGTCGAATAGAAGGCTGTTGTCCTTCTTTGGATGATTAACAGGAGAAAATAGGAGGGTGCGTGAAAGACTTCTGGAAGGCATGTTTTAGAAAACACCTCCATCCCAGGCACAAAGGTAGTGATAAGGCAAGAGCCGAGATAAGGCAGAGATGGAGGGAAGGGAGGCTCAGCCAGGCTGCCTGTGTCCTGACCATGTTTGCCTGAGAGTTCAGAGCCCCAGAAGCACCCAGGTCTCCTCAAATCATCGCCATGCAGAGTCAGATACTCCCAGCTACCTAATCAATCTGCTCCCTTTCCAGAGAGGGCGAGGAGACCGAGATGTGCCCTATCCACAGTCACTGGTGACAGCCACGGCTAGAAGAGGATTGACTCTCAAGCTGGTGTGATTCAAAAGACTTGTTTTATTATCGTTACAGTTGTTGTTTTTAGGTAACTGCTGTTACATGACTGGACCAGGCATTATGAAATATGCCATTAAGAAATGTTGGATAAATTTTAAGACTTTAATAGCTTTTTGATTTCCCTCTGAGACCGTGAATCTGTATTTAGAATCCAGAGCTAAATTTGCTCTTTGGTACTTTAATGTGTGTTCTACATTTAGCTTCAAATCATCTTTCTTAAAAATAGGTCAGTTTTCACCACCTCTGCCCTCTCTATGTGATTGGAAAATGATTAGTAAAACTGCAAATGAGTCTCATTTTAATATTTCAGTTTTGTTTACATTTTGATCTCAAATTTCAGGAAAGTTTTCATGGTGGGGACACTGGGTACAGGGCAATTGCAATGTTCTGAAGCATCTAAACTCATTTGGAGAGAGATTGTGGCTCTCAGAATGTACATTTTCTGAAATAAATCCCTTTCCATTCTGGGTCCTGAGAAACAATGTTGTCCTAACAGAATTTGTCATCCTGGGAGAAAAATTTTTGAACTTGTAAAAAATTCTAAGACTGCTTTCTTGCTGAGAAGTAAAAAGTAATTTATAATTTCATTTCATGACAAAATTATGTCATTATAAAAGTGTCACAGAAATCAATGTTTACACATTAACATGCATCCATCTTCATTATTTATTGTAGCACAAATTCATCTGTAACATCATAATGCAATCTGATCAGAATCATACTGAGTTCAGATTGACATGATGTTACAAAACCATGAGTTTGCGGCTGTCCTGGGCTACCTAGTGAGTTCAAGGCTCTTATTGAACTACGCAGTGATAATTATCTCAAAAAACAAAAAGAAAAAAAACAAAGATGATACTATAATGCCTTTTGCATTTATTAGTTAATTTAGAAATAAATAAGGTGTTTTTTAATTTTAAAGAGCAATAAACAAAGAAAATACAACAGAATAAAATCAATCAAAATAAACCAGAATAAGTGATACAGGACTTTCAAACCGTATGAAATCAACAATAGCTACCACAATGCCTTTGATGTCTTCAAAATAGCTGCAGATAACACCTTCAGACATATTTAAAATTGAACAGGACAGAATACAACAGAAACAATAAAAACAAAACAATGAACGCAATAAAGAACCTCAAAAGAAGCCAGTAGTAAATACATAATGGCTTCCATAACATACCTTGCTATCTTTTAAATAGCTGCTCCTGCCATCAGAGTTAACATAAACAAAACAAAAGAAAACCCCAACCTCCATAAAAAAAAAAAATAAAAACAATGAAAATGATATGGTTTCCAGGCAGGGACCTCCTCCCATGGGCCCTGGTTCTCTCCCTCTGCAGTCCTTGAATGGCACTGACCCATGGAGGGAGGCTTGGGTCTGGCTCTGCCCGAGCTGTCAGCGGCCCATACATGACACAGGTATCTGCACAGGAATCAATAAGGTAGTTTTTATCTTATGTATCATCACTAAATTTAAATTATTACTAAGAATCCATATATCATGTAGATGTATGTTGAATGATATTGAATGTAATTAAAGCTAATATCATTTTTCTCTCCTTGTATTTGTTATCCTCACCTGTTTTCACCATTCAGTTATTTGGATTCTAAATTTTAAAATTCTCTATCCTGTTAAGGTAGTGTGTGTGTGTGTGTGTGTGTGTGTGTGTGGTACTGGGGATTGAACATAAGGGCTTGTATGTGCTAGGCAAGTGCTCTACCTCTAAGCTACATCTCTAGATATATTCTGTTAAATTTTAAAATTATTTTCAGGAAGATTTTGAGCAAATATTTAAGCATATAATTTCTCTCATCTCAGTTTCTTACTTACAAAATTTATATACTTAGCCCCACAAAACTTTTAATGACATAAATATGACAACATACACAAAATTGAATGCACATCAAAAAGGTCCAGGCTGCTGTTCTGATGTGGTGTTTTTCTTTTTGGTGAATGGACTAGGGGATTAGGTAATGCAGATTTCTCACTATGCATTCCAAGATTTCTACTCCTGGGAGGTAACAGCTACAAAGGTGGTATTAGTATTTCAATGTCTATTCCTATACATGACTGTTCTTCTCTATAATATTTTCCACTTTTGAAGCCAGAAAGCTTCTCTAAGATCATTCAAAACTTGAATTTTCTTTTCTTTGCTCAAACTCACAAGTTTCTTCATTTTATAAAGAAAGCTAAAAGAAAAAAACTCTAATAATTTAATGGTAAAATCTCTATTGTCATAACTACTTATTTCCAGTATGTTAACTCATATGATCAAAGATGCAACATCAGCAGGACATTTGAAATAATGGCCACAGTTATATATAAATTATAGTTTATTAATTTATAGCTAATTTATTCTGTACCACCAATCACTTATCTATCTTTTACTTACTGGTCCAAATGAAGAGTTTCTGAGTATTAAAATGGCAGAAATCATTTTTTCATTTATTATTATATGAATAGCTGTGGTTATAATTAATTAACATGCCAAAATATACAAAATTTTTGAGATAAAAGTGATAGAAGAATATCTTCATCACATCTCATCAATTGTTTTAACTACTTTTCTCATTGCAGAGATAAAACACCAGATACTCCAAGGCAAAGGGGAGAAGGTGTATTTAGCTCACAGTTTGTAGAGGTTTCAGTTCACAGTTGGCAGGTTCCAAAGCAGGAGAGCATGACAGATGGGTATCTTGTTGGAGAAACAGTTCATAGTAAAGCAGGGTGGGCAGAAGGCAGCAAGCAGGAAGCCACAAGCTCCAAATGACAAACAACAACCCTCTCTGCCCCTTATATCCTATCCAGGCTACCCACCCATAAGACAATAGCACCCTCACCCAAGGAGGGGCAGCCTTAACCCTAGCACTGCACCATGAATCAATGCCAGCATCAGAGCCTCGATCCCAGCATCACAAACCCTAGATCCAGCCACCTCCAAATGTCCCCACCTATGACCCCATGGGTCTTGGAGGGGCATCTGGACATAAGCCATAGCAGTAATTCTTAATAAAAATGTTGGTAAAATAACTAAATATAATTTATCAATTCTTTATTTTAGACACTGTTCCAATACAGTTCTTTGTACTCTCCAAGTCTGAAAAATAAATATTATCAGTTTTAAGAGAGAAATAAAAGCTTGAGTACATTCATCACTGTCACAAAATTCTACATTTATGACTTAATCCAATGTAAATTTAGATCACTGAATCATAGCTAATTCTTTCTAGGCTGAAGGATGTAATTGAGTGGTAGAAGATTTACCCCTTATGTATGAGGTCCTAGATTCTACCCCAAGGACAACAAAAAGTACAAATAAGGACAAAAAATAAAATTAAAACAATAAACAATTTCAATGAGTTCAGTGTTCCTTAAGATATTCTGTAACAGACTATAAAAGAAAGCAGAACAAATTATTTTATCTTCACTTAGATTTTGTAAAATAAAAGTTGAACAAATAAGTCCACATCTGACTGAAATGGGAAAGTTCCATTAAAAAATATTAACTTCTCAAAAGGAAGCAAGTGTTTGGGTCAAAACTGAGTCACATTTTAGAATGTCAAAGAAAAACTGTCATTTTAAAATACCGGGTTGCCTAGCTCATTATGTCTGTTGTCTGAAAATTGATCAACAGATGTGAAGTAGAGGAATTCTCCAACAAGAACAACATTATCCATATTAAGGCTTCATTTTAAGTGCTGTATTTGACATCCTTAGCAGATAACATTTATGATGGTAGAATTAGAGTGTTATAAATTTCTTGAAGAGTTAATTCCCTAAGACTGAAAAATAACAAGGAAATTTTAATAAACTAGATTGTCATTATCAGAATCATTAGTAAATGGTTCTGGTTAACTTTCTTTGAAAATGGAAGATAAAGATGGTTGTCCTGCAGAAATTTGCATATTAAGATTAACATTCTTTCTTTTGACTACATAGATCATAGAATGCATGTAAAGCTTTAAAGTCCTATTAAAGTAAGTGAGCAGGAAACAGGACATTACCACCAGTTACACAGTTAATCTTTGCCCTTGCTTTTCTTTTACTGTGATAGAACCAAGAGCCTTCACTCTGAACTACATCCTTAGCTCTTTTTAAGTAACTTATTCTTTTTTTTTTTTTTTTTAGAAAGTCCTTGCTAAATTTCTCAGTCTGGGTTGGATCTTGGGACTTGCCTGCTAGACTCCTGAGATTAAAGCCATGCGACACCACACAGTGCTCTAACTCAAAGTTCGAGGTGTAAATATAGGTATAATTTTTTTCTAAATGCTTAAAAACTGACTCAGTTTTTTAGAAGACATGTAAGGTCCAGGTTGTGGTGGCTCACACCTGTAACCTAAGCACGTGGGAGGCTGAGGCAGGAGGATCATTGTGAGTTTGAGACCAGCCTGAACTACAAAGTAAGCTCAAGGCCAGCCTGAACTGCACAATGAGACCCTGTCTCAAAAAGATCAAAATAATATTATTTATAATAATTTGTTTTCTTTTGACTTTCATCTCAAGCTAAGTGCTTCTAAGTTTCTGTTGCTTCAGAAAAGCAGTTTATTAATATGTTATTTAATTTTCAGGAGTATTATGCATGTTTAATTCTTTTCCCACAGTTAGAGCCTTATTCATTATTTTTGGGTTTTATTCCCTAAAGAATTGTGAAGATGACACGAACTCTATCTTCTGTCCTTCTGGGGATTTCACTCTTAGTATGTTATGAGGATCATTCTGTCAGAGCACAGAAATCATTATCCTACAGCTGAATGTAATTTCACAGATGTCACATGATTCAGTACAGTAGAAGTGTCAGCCCTTTGGATGGTTCCAACTTCTACCATTTTATACCGTTTCCATAAGTGACCTTATTCATAATTATTAAGAAAATACAGGAATATTTCTGGAGAATGTGTGTGTGTGTGTGTGTGTGTGTGTAAAGAATAGAATTGCTAGATCCAACATCATATATTTTATTCACAAATACAACAGAATAAAGTCAAAATACTTATATGCAAATATTCATGTATGTGATATGTACATTTCCTCTGTAGATACTGTGATTTACACATCCACCAGTAATGCATGAGTATGATTCACCAACACACAATAGCCTATTTAGTTTTTGTTTTTTCCAATCATTTTCACACATTTTTTGTTTCAAAACAAAAAAATAAAAATGATGATATAAAATTTCAAAACAAACTAGTTGTAATATATTGTGTATGTTATCTTCAAAGTAGTTGATCAGATTACAAAATATAGTCATGAAAAAATGATCAAACAATCAAAAATAAAATTACAAATCATTCTTTTTGATGAACTAACAGATTAGCAGTATAGCTTTCTTTACAAATTTAATTGGCATCTATCTTATGGTGAATCAGGTAAAATATGCTTGCTCTGATTAAAGTTTATTTTTTTCTGAAAGCTGTTTTTGTGCATTTTGTTTGTATTTAAATTGAATTTCACATTAGTAGATATTTTTTATGTACAAGAAAAACTACTTTCTCCATAACACGGACTGGGAATTCAACCCCACTGTTAAAAATGAAAATATCAGGCTGAACTTTTTGTTTCTCTTTGTTAATATTCTGCCTGAAAAGGCTGTGGTAGCTGACCTTCCATCCTTTGAATTTGCATAGGTCAATGTGATATTTTGGGGACAAAGGTCAGTTAGTGGACGTGGAAGGGGTAGAGCTTCAGTGTTTGCCGGTGGGGTGGTCTTAGATACCAGAGCTCTGTAACCCAGGGTTTTGTCTCTCCTCCTCCCCTCTACTGGTCACCATAATAAGTACAAGGAAAGACCTGAGTCCAGCCATATCAGAGCCATGGCAAGCTGGTCCTGCGGTGGAGACAGAGCCCATAAGACTGGGGATAGTTGTCACCAGGAGGACACAGTGCCAGGCCTGGGGATCCTCTATTGCTCACTGCTGAGCAGGTGTGAGTATGATACACAGCTAAGGCTGAGGCAAGTACTAACTGAGCAGCCTTGCCAGGCTGTGATGCTCTTTGAAACACTTTCCAATTAAAAAAAAATAGTTTCAATTCATTAATCATTTCTGATATACTGTACGGTTCCTCTAACCTGTGGAGAAAGGCCTAACTATTGACAAAGACAATGAAAACTAGACACACCATGCTTATTTCACTGGACTTTAATGCAGCAGTTCCTCAGTACATCTGCGTACTGTACAAGTGATTTGTGTATAAAATCATGACTTTACTATAAGGAAAGAAAGACTGAGGAATCAGTTTAATAAGACATGTGCAGTATTTATATAATGAAACTTTAAAATGCAACTTTTCCTTTCCTGGAGCATTGAAATATGAGAAACTGATGAGAAAATTCATCATTTCTAAATGAAGCTCAAATTTGAACTTGTTATAAAAAGTAGCTCAGAAACATAACAAAAATATGAGTGCACGCCAATTATCTATTAAAATATCAAAGAATCAATCTCAAATAAGAAGAAAACAGAATTCAGCTTCACTGTAGTATCTGTCTTAATCAGTCAGTAGGGTTTATTTTGTATAATATTTTGCAGTTAGAATATTTTATTCAGTGCATTATTAAATAAAAGCAAAAAATCTCATTATATTCTTTTATATATTCAATGGGTAGCTTAAAATGCAATGTTCGTTCTTTATAAAAATTTTAATTAAGTGACAATATGCTGCTATTTTATAGTAGCCAAAATACATATTGTTACTGAATAAAATAAAAATCCCTATAGTAAGTGTCTCAATGTGAAGGAAAAACATGGAGCTTTAGAAAAAGAGGTCTTACTAATGAATCATAACAAAAGTGCTGTTTTCTCCTCTCTTTCATGGTCTAGATCTTTTTAATCTATACATGTTTAGGCATATGGGCACATGCATGACTGGTGTGTGTGTGTGTGTGTGTGTATAGTTTTATGTCTGTGTGAATGGATTGATTTTTTTGCAATAAGTCCAGCTAAGAAATTCTACAATGTTCTAACTGGACAGAAGGTTTTCTTACCCATCTTGCTCATTTTGAAGCTGTCATCTTAACTCTTGTATAGGAAAGTCCTTAACCTTAGCTATGTATGAGATTAGAGAGGAAAAAACAAATTTCTTTCTTATTTTTTACCTTTGTGAATCAGTTCTAACCTAATTAGCCAAAATAATAAATATCATCATGCTGCATGTCATAAATCCTCTTTTGGGTCATCATCTGAAACTGTCTCCATCTTGGTTGAACTTATCCTGTTAATATGTGATTATTCATATGAACAGAGTTTAAAAATATATGTGTGAGAATATATGGATATGCAGTGTGTTGAAAAGCACAATAAAACGTTTACATTTTTAACAACACTAACTACAAGGCACCCTGCTATGAATGTTCCTCCAGATACTGTCCCCTTCTTCAAACACACCCCACATGACTGCCACACACTGGAGCAGTTCTGGAGGCCTCTTTTGTGAGCTTTGTTGGGCGAAATGACAGTGAAACGTTGCAGCCTACTGCAGTGCAAAGGGAAGGCAGGCTCAGAAGGGTGTTATTCACTGTCCATCACCACATGACTGCTCAGTCTTTCCCAAAGTCAAATTGACCATAAAAAGTAAATATTTTCAATAAATTCAGGACATAAAGCCAGCCACAAGGGTGCAACTAAAGTCATGACAAAGGACTTCCATAACTACTTGGTGAAGTGGTAAAAATGAGGGGATGAGTGTACTGGAAGAGAAAGGGAGTATTCTGAGGAAAGTTAATAACAATATGCCTCTTACTGTAATACATTTTTGAAGTTAAATTTTTAAACTTAAACGTACACTGTACATTTTGATTGTGTCTTGCATCTAGCTGTCCTTCACACTGACATTTGATGTTACAAACACTGCCTAAGCCAGCTGTCCTACCTGTTTTCCTTGCATGAGTTGCAGAAAGCTACCCCACTAACAACAGCGGTAAAAACAGGCACTGGGCGAAAGTCTAGTAAATTTTGAAAAAGTGGGGCAGTTTCACACATAATTGTACAACCTTAAAATGATCTATTTTGTGATTTCCTTAAATAGATGCAGAAGTAAGGCAAGAAATAATATAAGAGATATCAAAAATTTCACAAAGGGAACATCAGCAAACCAAAAAGAACCTGTCCGGATATGGATAATTAGGAAATATAAGTGATTTAAAGTGACAGTGAGGTTTCTGCTTGTTGTGGTTTCAAAGCATAAATGGGAATAAGACAGCAATTAGGAAAAAAATATGATCCTGACACGAGGATGATTCTGGAGTGGAGATGTAGAGGGTACAAGGAGAAAGCGCTAGAAGCAGCCGGCCTGGGAGGGGCGGACCCAAATTGCGAATTCTTTCACAGGACCACGAAGCACATTTCCCTTCAGACACAGGCAGTGGGATGTGGGCTTGTTCAGCGGTGGTCTCACCTTAAACCTGCAACACTTTACATTTCCTAAGCACTTTCATGTGTTGCCCCATTAATCCTCACAGTGAACCCAAGAAGCGAAATATCTCCATCGTCATCCTACATCTAAGGAAACAAGGCTTAGAAAGAGTCAGTTCCTTGCCTCCAAGTTAATCATTTAGCATGGGCTGGAGAGATGAGGGTTAAGTCCAAGGGTTCTGAAACCGAGTTCCAGGCTCTGTCTCTTGTTGCAAAATGTCCTCAGCAAAGCCATCACAGCTGCCTGGGGCTGGCTGGCTTCAAACTGGCAATATTTGCAAAGATTTAAATTGCAAAGGAAATGAACAGTTAAATGACACCTCCCATTAGGTGGAAGAAGTTTGAAACACTTGTCTTTTTCACTGCATAATCTCTAACATGGAGGAAAGGTTAATATATGTATATTGATTGAATTAATATACATTTATTGAAGGAATTTTGAACAAAAATTTGGAGCATGCTGTGAAGATACAGGAGCTTTACAGAATCATGTTAAAAGAGTGAACCTCTCTGTCAGTCAATTTAATATACTAATTAAGAATATTTGGGATTCTTTCCACAGTGTCAGAGTCCGAGGGAGGGCTGCTGTAGTTTCCAGACCAGCTCTTAAGAGTTCAGCAAGTAAGAAGAAGAGAGAAATTAGGAGCTCTCCAATGCTTCTAGCTTTAGGAAAAAGACAAGATGGCAGATCAGTGAGCAACAAAATACAAAGCCTCCCAGGAGAAACAACTCATAGCCAGAATAAAACACCCTGGAGAGACCCAGACAGAGGGAGATGGATCCTCTTGACACAGGAAGAAATTAAAACAAACATAAAAAAGCTCATCAAATACTTTGGGACTACAACTGAAACAGCTAAAAATTGCGGTGACCTGACAAGTTTACAACAGCCTGAATCCACGCTGGCTGGCAGAGCCAGCCAAACTTGTTCCCACCGCCACTCACAGGAACCACAGCAATGCTGAAGTCGAGGTTTGGTGAGCCCAATGGAGAGCGGAGCCAGTGAAAGGACCTTCATTAATCCACAGTCAGTGCTGGGAATGAGACCCCCCCAACACGGGAAGGACGGGACCAAATGGGCAACATGTTGGAATTGGGCAGGAGGAGCCTGAACTGGGAGCACCATGACTTCAGTTGGTTCCTCCCTCCCCAGAGCAGATTCATGGGATTTCATTGGACTGGGCCACAGCCCTGGCCAGGATGCAATGAGCCATCCCAAATTGATTCCCTGTGCCTAGCACGCACTAACCGGGTGACGGCACCTGAAGTTTGGCTGCCTCAGTGGGGAGGGGCAGGCATATGCAGTTGCTGCTTACACCTCAGTGATGAGAGTAGCCAGGAGAGGGTGGAGCTCCCTCGCCAGCATGCTTTAGAGGAAACCTGGCCAACAGGGAAGGGGCTAGGATCTGCACTGTAAACTTTGTAGAGGAAGCCAGGGCCATGACTGGAGAGAGAGGCAGGAGGAGGCCCCCAGCCCAGAACCCTGAGAGCCCTGATCCAGGAGAAGGAAAAACAAGGGAGATTGAGGGCAGCAAACACGCAACATCGGACATGGCTTCAATGGACATTAAGAGCTATCTTCGGGACCTTGTAGACGAGCTCAAAACTGAAATATTAAATCAGGTAAAGCAAAGTATGAGTAGAGTAATAAAAGAAATGCTCTCAGGAAGCATCTCTCAGGATGATACAGATGGAAGAAGGGAGGAACACAAAAAAAGGAGAGAAACATTTGATAAAAAATACAAAGAAAATATAGAATACATGAAGCAGTATTCCAAGAAATTAGAAGTTCCATTGGAAGCTGGCAAAATGACTTAAAAGAAACTAAGGATAGACTATCATAACTTGAAGACAAGTTGGCAGTGTGTGATATTGAAAGGAAAGATCTCTTAAAAATAACAAGGAAACAGGCAGTAACAATATAAAGGCTAGAAGATGACAAGAGAATCTACAATTTAAGAATAACAAATGTGAATGAAGAAGCAAGAATACATACAGGTGAATTACAAAGGCTATTCATAGAAATAATTAAGGAAAACTTCTCAAGCATGGGAAAAGAAAATGACATTCGGTTATGTGAGGCATACAGAACTCCAGCCACCTACAACCAAAACAGATCTATACCCAGACATATAATAATCAAGATACCAGAAATTCAATATAAAAACAGAATATTAAAATCTGTCAGAGAAAAGAAACAGATTACCTATAAAGATAAGCTCATCAGAATCACAGCTGACTTCTTGACATAGACCATCAGATCAAGAAGAGCTTGGAGCAAAGTATTCCAAGCCCCAAAAGAAAATAACCTCCAGCTCAGATTGATGTACCCTGCAAAACTGTCACTAGAAATTAATGGAGAAACAAGATGCTTCCATGACAAAGAGGAACTAGGTGTGTTTGTGACCACCAATCCAACCCTACAGAGAATGCTGAAGGACATTCTAGAGAGAGAGAAAAAAAATACCAGGATTTTAGGAACAGTGGCAGAAAGGCCTCAATAAGCAGGGCAGGCAGTAGAATGAAGAAGAAAAATAGACAAACAAAGGCAGAAAAATAGCATAGCAGAAATGAGGCAGAGAAGGATGGCTAGAATCTCTAACATAGATGGCCTTGATACACTATATTGTTAATAGTGCACCAGGATTTAAAACCCACATTACTCACACTACTCTGCTTAGATGTATTATATTCTGTTCCAGTCATTCTACCTGTACTAGATTTGAGGGCACAGA
>PVLA01019324.1:0-12505 GCA_004027455.1 Hydrochoerus hydrochaeris
GTCTCTCATTTGGGGCACTAATATCTG
The DNA here is from genome assembly GCA_004027455.1 of Hydrochoerus hydrochaeris. NCBI lineage: Eukaryota > Metazoa > Chordata > Mammalia > Rodentia > Hydrochaeridae > Hydrochoerus > Hydrochoerus hydrochaeris. The sequence goes on from PVLA01019324.1 coordinate 28, forward strand.
GACTGTTTTTGGAAAGCACTGAAAAGCCATTCCCTGACAGGAGCTGGTTGTTCCTGTTATTATTATTGAGGTTTCACTCTTACAGGCCACCTCATCTTGCAGTAATAAATGGGACAGACTTTCACAGGCTTTGGGGAACCCTATGAAGTGGCCAGCTTGCTTGTGCATCTGACTCTGATGGCCTCCTGTCACCCAGTGCAGTTCAGCTTTTTGACTGCTGTCACAGGGTCACTGAGTTCAGGGCTGAAGGGAGTCCTGCAGACAGCACATTTTGAGAGCTCTGGATGATCCACCTACACTGGGTCTAAATTCTATTCCATCAAATGGAAATGAGGTCTGTGACCATCTTAAGGTAGGGAAGCTTTGAAGAGAAGTGAGCTCTGTTTGTTTTTGCTTCCCTAAGCTCATATTGAATCCCTGATGCTGCATTTAAATGTTTTAATACCTACCACTGGCACACAGCTTTTCCAAAGCTCATGTACATTTGGTTTGAACCATTCAACCAGGATGCAGTCTTTCTATATTTGAGCTAGCTTGGCAGAAATTGACTCCTCACAAAAGGAAGAGAATGACTACCTCTGAGTGATTTCATCTCACCACTTTCTCACCCCTCTCTCTACATTTATTCATAGTTTATGATACAACATGGAGAAACAACTCTGCTTTATAGGCTCCATGAGCATCAAAAAGCAGTGTTGAATGGAGTATCCTGGTCATCACCTAAGAGGCCCTTTTGGAGATTTCACAAATCTTCCCCTTTTTAAATATCAGTAGAGTCCTGAGCATCAAAGAGATCACTGTGGATCTACTTCACCTCACACTTCCAATTTCTCCCCTCTAAGACCAATGAAAGCCTCTATGAATGGGCCAGAATGGCCACATTAGAGACCATAGGTAAGAGATTTTTTCTTTTTCTCTTTCTTTATTTTTTTGATATTATGTTATATCTGAATAGAAGAAATATTAGCATGATTTAAGTCACAAGCAAAAATTTCTTTAGAACTCAGGCACCCCAGTGATGGTTAGGAAATGTCAGATCTATATGCCCCATTGATATGGGCTTCATTAACGTGGCAACAAGGACTGTGGGTCAGTGCTGGTTCATGGGCAGTACATGAGGCATTCCTCATCAAAGCCCACACAGGAAGGACTCCTTTCAGGGATTCCTGGCAGATAATCTCCATGGTCACAGTTATGAGGTGCAGTGAAATTAGCCCTATTCATTATGAACCCCACTTCTTTTCCTTCTCTACAAGGTGGCACTAAATCCTCAGGCATTCCATCACGCTCTGCTCTCAAATGTTGCTTCAAACACTGGAAAGTGTTAGGTCCCCAGACCTTTAAGAGAATGGCTGTTATCTTTTATTGTAGTGAGGCATGAGAAGAGTACACTTTGTTTTGGGTTTTTTTTTATTTATTTATTTATTTTGGGGTACTGGGGATTGATTTAATTTTATTTTAAAGAGAATAAAACAAAAGAGGACATAATAAAGCAGATCAGAACAGAACAATGCAAGGAACACAGCACTTCATGACAAGACAATTGGATATCAACAATAGCTACCATAATATCTCTTTCTTTGAAATAGTTGAGCATAGCTCCACATACAATAATATCAAACATAACAAAATATAATAAAACCATTTAAGAGAATGAAAGTATTACAAGGCATTCTGAACCAAATAACAGAAAATGAACAATGGCTACTGTAATATCTCATTTTGCATAAAAATTTTTTATATTATTACACATATTAAAATCCAGTAAGACACAACATGATAGAAGATATGGGGGGCCATAACAGAAAGTCTTGAGATGGTCTCTGAATTATAATACTTGCCTGCAACTGGATTTCTTTTATAAGAAGGAAAGGGGAAATGGAATGCGTGCCCTAGGGCTAACTTTTTTTTACCCTGTGGCACCATTCTGACTGGGTTTCTCAGTTTGCATTGACTGCCTCTCTTGACCGATGAGAAAGCAGGATTCATACAAATGCAAGGGCTAAGACAGACAAGAGGGATAGGGTCAAGGTCTGATCCCTTCTAAATCCAAAATAAGCCCCAGAGCTCTTCCTGCTAGATTACTGCCCCTTAAAAACTGTTTTATGGAGAACAAAAAACAGGTTCCATTTACTTGCCAAAAACTGGAGAAAACAAACAAGACCTGGGAAGTCCTACAGATGACCCACATCATTATATAAGATCTTTTAAAAGGATGATGGGTTAATCTGTGAAGCTGTAATACTTCTGTTTAGTAAAACTCATAGCTGGGGGCCAGGAATTTGGCTCATAGTATAAGTCCCTGCATGAAAAGTGCAAGGTCGTGAGTTTGATCCCCAGTACAAAAAAAAAAAAAAAAAACCACCTCTTAATGGGGAAAGAAAAGTCTTAGGGGTGACAGTGGTAGCAAGATATATGATCTCATAGTGCATATACTCATCGAAATTTTGCCCCCATTCAAACTTCAATGATTCTATGAAATGCCCCCTGAATAGCACAGGCTCCTTTACATATCTTGTATTAATAAAAAGAGACTAAAAAAGAAAAGAATTAAGCCTGCTACATTTGAAAAATTAAGGCAAGTTTGTCAGAAAGGAAAGAAACCCTCCTCAGTGTTCTTTCAATAACTAACCTGTGCAAGGCAAATAGATTGTCTTGTATGCTCATCTGTCTGTCTGGCCAATCTGTGTTAGTAAGTGGTTACAACATCTGCAGCTGCTCAGTTTGAAAAGAAAATGGAAAGAATATTTTTGAACTCAATAATTTCTTTTTCTTTCTTTTATCTTTGAGATTTCAATGCAAAATAGTTTTTCATAGCTTTAAACATTTAGCTGTGTAGATTAAATCCTATGATTCACATAAATTAACCATGTGCTCTTTTAAACAAATGTAAAAGAGCCTTTAAAATAAATAACATGGCCTGTATTTAGTCCCAGACAGTAAGAAACCCCCCCATCTCAAATCACTAGAGGACACATGGGAAGTTCAAGCAGGCCTAACAGGGACATGCTAGGTAACCTCCAAGCAGCTGGAGGGGACCTAAAATCAGTCCCAGGCCCAGAGGGTGCATGGGTTGAAAACCAGCACACAAGGAAGCCTTGGGATGTCACACCTGGGAGGTAAGACCACACCTTGTGTCTCAAATCACGCAAGGATGCATGGGAGGTCCAAGTGGGCCTAGCTGGACCATGTCCACTGAACTCCAAGTGGCTTGCAGGGGCTTTAATTGTGTCCTGAAGATAGAGCATGATTGAGTTGAAATCCAGCACACAGAGAAACCTTAGAAGGTTGATCCCAGGTGGTAAGACCACACTCCGCACCTGAAATCACAGGAGGTGACACTGGAATCCCTGTGGGCCTAACTGTCTCACACCCAGCAAGCTCCAAGTGGTTAGTTGTTCCCTGCTGTCTGACCCAGGACCCAAAAGAAAGCCAGGTGATACTCAGCACACAAGGAAGCCTTGAAACACTGCTCAGAATCCAGAAAGACAGGAAAATGACAAAACAAAAGAGCAAAATGCAATCTCAAAATTGGAAACCAACCCAGGCAAGCTTAGGAGACATGGACATAGAAGAAAATACAAGCCATACACATGAAATGCCTGAAATGATAACAACTGAAGTAAAGAAACAACTCCAGGAAGCCATAAAAGAACTGAAATCAGAAATAGTCTCCCAGGTAAAAGAAGAAATCATAAGCATAATGAAAGAAATGTGGAACACATCTAAAGAAGACATAACTAAAAAATTAGAAGAACAGTGCAAAAAGATGGAAACTCTGAATAAAGAATATAAGAAACAAATAGAATGCATGAAACAGATTCAAAGACATATACAGGAAATCAAAAATTCTATCACAATTTGGCAAAACCACACCAATGAATGTGAAGATAGATTTCCAGACCTCAAAGACAAGATTGCAGGTAGTGAACAGGAAAGGAAAGATCTTTTAAAAATAACAAGGAATCAGGATATAACAATTCAACAGTTGCAAGATGATGCAAAGAAAAAAAAATTACAGAAGTAACAGCTAAAAATTTCCCAAACATGAGAATGGAAACTGTCATACAGATCGGTGAAGCATATAGAACCCCAAATGACAATAACAAAAATAAAACTACATCCAGATAAATAATAATCACCATCTCAGAAATCCAACATAAGAACAGAATAATAAAAGCTGCTAGAGAGAAGAAACAGATCACCTATAAAGGAAAGCCTATCAGAATCACAGCAGCCTTCTCAACACAAACAGTGAAGTCAAAAAGAGCATGGAGTGAAGTATTCCAGTTCCTAAAGGAAAATGACTTCCAACCAAGACTGATGTACCCTGGAAAACTGTCCTTCAAAATGGATGGAGAAATAAGATACTTCCATGACAAAGAACAGCTGAAGAACTTTATGACCACTAAACCAACCCTGCAAACAATACTGAAAAGCATTCTAGACAGACTGAGGAAAAAACCACTAAGCAAGGCAGATAATTAAACAGAGTGGAAAGATAAACATGCAATAGCAGAAAGATAATATGTCAAAAGCAAACCAATATATATCATTTATAACCACTAATGTAAATGGCCTCAATTCACCAATTAAAAGAAACACACTGGCAGAATGGATCAAGAAACAACATCCAACCATATGCTGTATGCAGGAAACCCATCTAACTCAAAAAGAAGGTCATAGACTGAAAGTGAAAAGATGGAAAAACATTACTCCATGCAACAGAATCCCAAAAAAAGTAGTGGTATCTATTCTGTTTGCAAACAATGTGAACTTCAAACCAAGAATGATCAAAAGAGATAAAGAGGGCCACTATATACTAGTTAGGGGAAAACTTCAAGAGGAAGAGATAATAGTCTTAAATATATATACAACAAATTTGGGAGCACCCAGCTATACAAAACAAATACTAACAGAAATGAAGAATCAAATAAGCAATAACACAATTATAACAGGACATCTTAATGTGCCATTGACACAAAGGGACAGATGAACTAGACAGAAAATCAGCAAAGAAATAACAGAACTGAATCACACCTGTGAACAAATGGACTTGATAGATGTATACTGAGTGTTCCACCCAACAACATCAGAATATACATTCTTCTCAATGGCACATGGAACGTTCTCTAAAATAGACCATATACTAGCACACAAAACATGCTTAAGTAAATGCAAAAGAACTGAAATTATCCCATGCAAGTTATCAGATCATAGCACCATGAAACTAGAAAATAATGACAAAAGAAACTGCACAAACACATGAAAATTGAATAATACATTCCTGAGCAATCAGTGGGTCACAGAGGAAATTCAAGAAGAAATTATACAATATTTGCAAGCAAACAAAAATACAAATAGATCTTACCAGAACCTGTGGGACACAGTGAAAGCAGTCCTCATAAGAAAATTTATTGCACTGAGTTCCATATTAGGAAAACAGAATGAACACAAATAAACAACCTGATGCTACATCTCAAACATCTAGAAAAAGAAGAGCAAGTCAAGAACAAAGCCAAAAGAACAGAGGAAATTATAAAGGTCAGAGCAGAAATCAATGCAATAGAGACTAAGAAAACAATACAAAGAATCAATGAATCAAAAAGTTGGTTCTTTGAAAGAATAAATAAAATTGACAGGCCTCTTGCCAACCTTATTTAAAAAAGGACAGAAAAAACTCAAATTCATGCAATAAGGAATGAAAAGGGTTAAATCATTACAGACCCTGTAGGAAAACAGAAAATCATCAATACCTATTTTGAAAACCTCTACTATCATAGGCTTGATAATGCAGAAGTAATGGACAGATTCCTAGAAATATATGAATTAACAAAGTTGAGTCAAGAAGTTGCAAAACTGCTGAATAACCTAATTTCAATTAACCTAATTGAAAATGTAATTAAATCCCTACAAACAAAGAAAAGCCCAAGTCCAGATTGATTCACTGCAATATTCTACAAGAAATTCAAAGAAGATTTAATGCTGACACTCCTCAAACTCTTCAATGAAATTGAAAGAGAAACAATTCTCCCTAACTCATTCCTGGAAGCAAACAATACTCTAATACAAAAACGTGAGCAAGACCCAACCAAAAAAGACAACTACAGACCAATCTCCCTAATGAACCTAGATGCAAAAATTCTCAATAAAATTTTGGCAAACAGAATGCAGCAAGTCATCAAGGAGATTATACACCATGACCAAGTGGGATTCATCCAAGGAATGTAGAGATGTTTCAACATATGGAAATCAATAAATGTAATACACCACAACAATAGAGCCAAAAATAAGAACCACATGATCATTTCTATAGATGCAAAAAAAGTTTTTGTTAAGATCCAACACTTATACATGATAAAACCTTATGGAAAATGGGAATAGATGGTCTTTACCTCAATATGCTAACCCAACAGCTAGCATTATATAAATGGCCAAAAACTGAAAGCCTTTACCCTAAAATCAGTAACAACACAAGGATGCTCATTACCACCACTCCTATTCAATAGAGTGCTGGATATACTAGCCAGAGCAATTAGAAAACAGAGAGAAATAAAAGGAATAAGGATAGGAAAAGAAGAAGTTAAATTATCATTATTTGCAGATGACATGATACTCTACATAGAAGACCCCCAATACTCCATTGAAAGACTCCTAGGCATAATAAATAAATTCAATAATGTAGCTGGATACAAAGTCAATACTCAAAAATCAATAGCATTCCTATACACTAACAACAAAACCACTGAGAAAAAAATAAGAGAAGCCACACCCTTCAGAATGGCATCCAAAAAAATGAAATACTTAGGAATCAATCTTAAAAAAGAAGCAAAGATCTGTTCAAGGAAATTTATAATACCCAGAAAAAAATTGGAGAGGACCTCAGAAAATGAAAAGACATCCCTTGTTCATGGATAGGAAGAACAAACATTGTGAAAATGGACATTCTCCCAAAGTTGTTATACATTTTAATGCAATTACAATCAAAATACCACTAGCATATCTCACAGATCTAGAGAAATCACTGCTAAAATTCATCTGAAACCAGAAGAGACCCCAGAATAGCAAAGCCAATTCTAAGCAACAAAGGCAAGGCAGGAGGCATCACAATCCCTGACTTGAAGTTATATTACAAAGCTACTGTAATAAAATCATCATGGTACTGGAATAAAAACAGACCTGAAGATCATTGGACTAGATTAGAAGATACAACTACACCTACAAACACACTCAACCACCTTATCTTTGATAAAGGGGCCATAAACATCCACTGGAAGAAAGATAGTCTCTTCAATAAATGGTGTTGGAAAAATTGGCTCTCCATATGTCAAAAACTAAAACTAGGCCCATGCCTATCACCATGTACTAAACTAAAGTCTAAGTGGATCAAAGATCTAAATATTATAAAGAAACACTAAATCTGTTGGAAGACAAAGTAGATAGAAATCTTGAAGACATAGAGGTAGATAGAGAATTCATGTACAAGAATCAAACTGCACAGGAAATACTTCCCAGAATCAATAACCAGGATCACATCTTATTAAAGAGTTTCTGGCATGCCATGTTGGAATGTAGCACACCAGGAAACCAAGCAACCAGCTCACCACCCTGGTAAGTGGCTCTGGCTTAGCAGGCTGCAGCTGCCCTAGGGCGAGAACCACCAGAGTCTCCTGAGATCCATGCCATGTTGGAACTTAGGGCACCAGCAAACCAAGCAATCAACTCACTGCCCTGGTAAGCAGCTGTGAGCCTACCAGTGCATACTAAGAATGAAACATCCCATCCCATGCCCCCCCATTAGTAAATGGGAGCCAGATGTCTGAGCAGCTGTTGGGAAGCTGACCATATGCAGTCTAGCAAATAGGGGGGAATTCCTACTACTATCTCTTTGAAGGCAAATATTGTTATCATTCTTTTGCTTTGTTCTGATTAATTGTACTGCTATATTCAATGTTCTGTTTTGATAAGTTCTATAATGTTATATATTTCCTTTAATTTTGCTAAACCTGATTGAAAGAACAACTATTGTGAAGATAATGAGATATACTGTGGTACCTATTACTGTTATCCCGGTAACCTGCTGTGAAGTCCTGTATCAGCTTCATTGCACTGTCTCCATTGGCTTTGTTCTGTCTTGTTCTGCGGTATTTTACTGACTTCAAAATAATTTTTAAAATTTTTTAAAAAGATAAGAAAGTAACAAAAACCTCCAAAAACTCCGAACTCCACCAAAGCCGACCCATGGGAAATGGATGAGGACAAACTAAAAAACAAAGCAACAGAATTATATAAGGTGATTAAAAAGTAAATAACAACAACAAAACAGATCAGTAAGATACTGAGCAAGCTGAAACATGATATAACTAAATAAATATGGACTTAAAAAGCAAAAAGAGGAAAAGAAAGTACTCTAAAGGATATAACAGTATCTATTTTTAACCTTGTAAGATTGATAACCATGTTGCTAAGGTTTGGTTGGATCATTGAACAGAACTGTTTGCAGCCTCACTGTTTGAATGTTCCCTTTGTATGCTTTAATTTTGTAACTTGAACAACTCTATCAAAGAAGACAATGTGTAATTTATAAATTAGTGATTTCTTACCATCTATTTTTTTGAATTCTGTATTGTTTCTACACTTTTTCCTGTTTTTCTTTTTTTTCTCTTTAAGTAAAACTTTTAAAAAAAGAGTTTCTGCATGTCAAAAGAAATTTCCAGCAGAGTGAAAAGAAAACCAATAAATTGGGAATAAATCATTGTCAACTCTACCTCAGAAAAAGGACTTCTGTCTAGAACATACAAAGAATTTTTAAAAACTCAGACCCCCAAAATTCAAAGATCCAATCCAAAAATGGGCATCTGAGATGAATACACAGTTCTCAGATGAAGAAATACAAATGGCAAATAAATACATGAAAAAATGTTCAGCATCATTGGTCATTAGGGAAATGCAAATTAAAACCACAATGAGATTCCATCTCACTCCAGAAAAATGACCAGGACCAAGAAAACTACCAACAACAAATGCTGAAGAGGCTGCAGGAAAAAAGGAACTCTTCTGCACTATTGGTGGGAGTGTAGACTGGTGCAATCACTATGGAGGTCAGTCTAGAGATTCCTCAAAAACCTGGGATTGGAAGTCCCATTTGACCCAACTATCCTACTTCTGGGCATATTCCCAGAACTGAAAACATCATACCACAGTCATATATGTGTACTCATGTTTATAGCAGCACCATTTGTAGTAGCCAGAACTTGGAAACAACCTAAATGCCCATCAACTGAGGAATGGATAAAAAAGGTTGTGGTATTTTTATGCAATGAAGTACTACTCTGCTATAAATAATGATCACCTTGAGATATTTATAAGTAAATGGACAAAACTCGAGACCATACTCATAAGTGAAATAAATCAAACTTAGATTTGCAAATACTGTATAGTCTCCCTAATGTAAGAAATGGTAAGAATACAGAAGATATAAAAAAACTTCAATAATTATAGTGAAAGGATAAGAATCTGCTTGAAGAAGAAAAAATATCTCAGGGAAAATGAGGAAAAAGAAAAAGGAAGGGAAAAGAAAAAAATGTCTAAAATATAAGCACATTTAAGATAGCTAAGATGATTGTGCTACAAATTCTACAAGTTATAGAAACAAAATAGTTAAAATTCATAGGATTGGAATAATTATTCATATTATTGCATAGTAATCTGAGGAAATCTTGAGGATCATTATGTAAAGTAACAATCCTAGTTATGCTCATACCACCTTGCTTTGAAGGCCTATATTGTCAGTGTTCTGGGTTCTTTGCTATTGTTGTTTATATGTCTTTTTAGTTTCATGTTTTTCAGAAATTTGTTTTGTTCTGTCTTGGTTTGCTTTGTTTTTCCCTCTAATACAGAAAGAATAGGTATACAAGTAGAGACTCATGCATGCATAGAACATCTAAAAAGTTTATGAGAATTGATAATAAAATATAATCGATAATTAGTATAATGATAATATAATGCACAATGAAATGAACAGTTACTTTGAAGAAAAAGAGACACTAAGATACCCAGTGTTGATTCCATAGCATCATTACGTGAAATCCAGGAATACTTTTATTCTTTGTTCAGAGTGATTTTAGTCTGTTTTGTTTTGTTTAATTTCAACATACATGAAGGTATGGATAGCTGTTTTGAGGAGAATGAGAGACGTTACGGGAGCCATTGACTTCCTTATTGTCTAGTCTTGAAGAGCTAAAATGCCTTCACCATCCTGTTCTCAACAGTTTTATACTATTTTGCTTTGTATGAATTCATTGGATGCAAAGGTATGGACAATAATTTGGAAGAAAACAAGTGACAATATGATAGACAGTGAAGATCTCCAGCTGTCTGCCTTTGAAATTTGTGTTTCTTACATTGCTATCTTATGATCTGTTTTTTATGTTTAATTTTACCCCTTTTAAAAGAATAAAACCAATAACATGCTTCCATTCAAGTTTTCAATCAAAATGATATAAAATGAGCATTACAAATAGTGCCTAGTGCTGTCTACATATAATAATCATTTCTGATCAGTGAGAGACTTTTATGTAACAACTTTGCAGTTTTTGTAAGTCAGAATAGAGTGATGATTATTTTGTTCTAAAATCATCTGTGAAAATTGTTTAGCTAACTAGTAGCTAACCAGTAGGGACCCCTTGGACTTGCAAGGAACTGCTGGACTAAACTCCACTTGGTGAATCAAAAGTAGCTGCCTAAAATTGATTCATCTTAGTTTTGTGGAGACTAGTAGGTATTCCTTCACTAGTAGGTTTCCTTCTTCAAGCCTTAGGGGAATGCACCCCAACAAACTTCACTAAATATATGACTGTTATATATTTGAATTGACTGTCATCAAAAAGTTAAGTTCCATGTTGGTAAAACAAATTAAATGGTGCTCAAAACACAAGTCCAGGAAACATCATTGTAGAAATAAAATGTTGGACATCAAAAACCTATTAGGTACATCTATGGACAGGAGTGTCCTACTCACATGACAGTCTATTAAAGGATGAAAAATTGGGGAAATTTTATTTATGTCATTTAATATCATATAATTGGACAGAGATGACTATGTGTCTTGGTTACTTTTCTCTCATTGCTGGGAAAAAATACTTGATGCCCAAAATGAAGGAAGGAAAAATTTATTTAGCTTACAGTTGTTGGGGACTTCAGTTCATACTCTTCTGTCTCCAAAGCAGGGTGGAAATGCTTAAGGGGCAGTTGTTCATGGTGGCTGCAAGCAAGTGACAAGAGTGAAAAGGGCAAAAAAGGGAAAGCATGTCTCCTTTCTTCCCTTATATTGCATTCCAGCTACCTCCTCCACTCACACCCAACCAAGTGCAGCACTCACACTGCCAATCCCAGCACTAGACAATGAACCAGTCACAAAAGCTAGACTCAGCCTCCTTCAAAAGGCTCACCCCCATGACTGCATGAGGCTTTATGGGGACATTTAAACACAAATCATAACATTGCACCCCTGAACCCCAATGACTCATGCCACCCTTTATGCAAAAGACATTTAGTCAATCTGCAACTGTTGCCAAAGTCATAAAAGTTTTTATGCTGAAAGGCCCAAGCCCAAAGTCTCCTCTGAAATTTATGGCAAACTCTTAGCTGTGACACACTGTACAAATGAAAATGAAGTTAAACACTTACAACATTCAATGGCACAAGGCAAATATTACCAGTCCCCAGGGTACAAACAGGGGGATACAAAGGAATGGTACCAAAGGAAGTCCAAAATTCAGCAGCGCAATCATTAAGTCCTGGAGTTCCACACTTAGCATTTGAAGAAATCAAGTTGTGAGCTCCAAAATGCTTGAGTGATTCCACCCTCACAGCACTTCTGGTGTCTGTAGCTCCCACAACTTCTCTCTTGGCTAGCTTTACTCCCTCCTTGCAGAATTCCTTAGACAATCCATGCTCTTGGCTTTTCCAAACTTTTAGGTTCTCCATTGCACATTTGGCTTCATCCCCATAGCTTCACACACTCCACCCTCAGGGGCACACTGCTTGGCCCCCCAGGCTTTCTGAAAACAAGGTGGAAGCCTTTTCACCCTCATAACTTTTTCATTGTGTGTGCACCTAAAACCAGTACTATGTATAAGATGCCAAGGTCTGCTGCCAATTGCAGCAGTAGCCAGGTTTCTTCTCTCTGAAGGGGTTGTAGGAGGTTGAGTGCCTGGATCACTTGGCACTCTGAACCCCATTCTGAGGAACAAATTCTCTATAGCACAATCATTCTAATGCCTGGTACAGCTGCCACCATTTTGGAACCTCATGTGGCCATACCCATCATTCTGGAACATGGTGCTCTGCAGCTTTCTCATCAAAGCAAAGTCTTTCATGCTATTTATCTGCTCTATAAATCTGGCTAAATGTTCTCAACAATTACCATGCCACAACTTCAGCATTTAACTGCCTTGAAATTTCTTTTTCCAGATTA
>PVLA01019325.1:0-12498 GCA_004027455.1 Hydrochoerus hydrochaeris
TTGATGTACCCTGCAAAACTGTCACTAGAAATTAATGGAGAAACAAGATGCTTCCATGACAAAGAGGAACTGGGGGAGTTTGTGACCACCAATCCAACCCTACAGAGAATACTGAAGGACATTCTAGAGAGAGAGGAAAAAAAATACCAGGATTTTAGGAACAGTGGCAGAAAGGCCTCAATGAGTGGGGCAGGCAGTAGAATGAAGGAGAAAACTAAACAAAGGCAGAAAAGTAGCATAGCAGAAATGAGGCAGAGAAGGATAACTAGAAACTCTAACATAGATGGCCTTGATAGGATATATTGTTAATAGTGCACCAGGATTTAAAACACATATTACTCACACTACTCTGCTTAGATGTATTATATTCTGTTCCGGTCATTCTACCTGTACTAGATTTGAGGGCACAGACAGTAATCCTGAAAATAACAGGATATAGTATGATAATCATCCTTAATTTCCTATTAACTTTAAAGCTCTGTAAAACCTACACAGTTTTACCATGACTGATCATAATCGAATCTGGTTTGTTGGAACGCTGTTTTGTATTGATAGATTTTATTCAAAGCTGTTATGATTGATAGTATCAAGTCTGAGAGTATAGGCAACCGTACTTAAGATGACAAGATCCACTAGAATATCCACTCTGGTTTGATTATTACCTGCCTTTGAAGTTTTATACTGTCTACAATGTTTTATTTTACTAATATTGTTATTTACTGCTATACTCAATTATACTGTTATATTCAATTATGCCTGATGATATATACATTCTATTGAAGATAATAAGAAACAACACAGTAATCATTGTAGATCACCTTATACTGTGGTTTTATATGACTTTTTGGTTTCATGTTTTTATAGGAATTTATTTTGTTTTGTCTTGCTAAGTTTTGTTTTTCCCTCTAATACAGAAAGGATAGAAATACACATAGAGATTCATGCATGCATAGCTGTTCACATTCTCACTGTTTGACTATCTACTTTGTATGCTTTAATTCTGTAACTTGACCAACTATTTCTAAGAAGATAATATGTAATTTATTAACTAGTGATTTCTTATTTTTTTTTGGTAATTCTGTATTATCTCTAACTTCTACATGCTTTTGTTTCTCTTTAAATAAAATTTTAAAAAAGACATACTGTGGTCACATCTTGTCTCTTGGCCCAAATTTAAGAGCATCATGGTTTTAAAGATTTGATGACTTAAAAACAACCATCCAACTACACAGAATCCAACCAGAATACCACAGTGCATTTACCACATGAGAGAATGTATTGCTATAAATAATTTATCCTCAATGGAACTTCTCAGTTCAAATGAACTCAGACCATTTTGGAATATTAACCCTGATGATTTTGTTTTCATTTATTTTCTAATACAATCTTGGTTTAGCTGTAATAGGTTTCTTAGGTCATTTATTTAGGCTAGCCAGGTTCACCCTGCATTCCCACAGAAATAATTTCTATTTCTCAAATTGATAGTTGCAGAAGAGATCTCCTTGATGTGTGTGTGTGTGTGTGTGTGTGTGTGTGCAGTGAAAATTATCTTGTGTTTTTCAAAGCAGCCAGTGTCATGGTGGCAGGAATTAAGCTGGCCTAGATTGAAAACAGACACATGTCTTGGAATGCTGAGTATACTTCCTAACTGTGTGATAAGTGGCTGTGTCCCACTTTTGGAACAGGCAAGAAAGGCTGAGCCATCTTCCAGGATGGCATAAAGGATGAAGTAACATATTCTTGTTCAGCGTTTTTGGTCAGGATATAATATTATAGAAAAATGATATATTTTATTTCATGACACATAATGATGATGTATGTGGATTAAACAATTAAATCTTTTCAGCTAAATACACTAGTTTGCTCATTTTGGAGGAGGATTTTCTCTTCTTCCTTTCTTCTTTCTCTTTCTTTCTTCTTAAGTTTTCTTCCTCCGAGACCCAGTCCCAAACGTGGAGCTCCATAGGAAGCTGTTCTGCTGAGAACACTATACCAGGGCATTCATACTTGCACACTGTGAGCCTGTGCTGGATGACACCTCTCCCCAGGTGCTGAGACAAATGGACCACTGAATTGAGATTGTTCAATCCGCAGCATGAATAGTAGCTAATGATGTAACCTTGTGCAAGTTTAATTCCCCCCAAAATGAAGTGTTAGTTGAGCTCATTAGATTACTAGTCATAGGAACTTGCACTGCCATGTGTGAAAAAAGTAAGTTAGAGGGTATCAGAAGGAGAACTCAACAGGGAACAAGAGTTATGTAGAGATTGTTTTAGCCAGTTGAGAGATATAAACCTTGACTGAGAGTCTGTGAGCTCTGCCTACTAGAGCTGTTTCAGGGTTTGAGTGACCATTTGAGTCCAACTTTTACAAACTCTGTTCCAGTTTCTATCCTTTCTAATATCTGATTCTTCATCTTTCATTGGCTTCCAGGAAGACTTACAGAAAAGCATGTGTTCCCTATATCCTTATAACAAAGTCCTAATTACTTAAAATAAGTGGAGTTAGTCTCTGTCCTTATGTAAGAAGACATAAAATCTTAAGTAGCTCTTCTGAGCTGAGTTTCTGAAGTCTGGTTTAAATTGGAGTCACTTTCTGCTCTCCTCTCAATCAAGGTGAACAAACTGTGCTCCAATATTTTAATGGAGTGGCAACAGATACACAGCTTCATTCATAGCTCTGGGTTCTTGAACTCTGATGGATTTCACTCATCCCTGCCTTGAGAGGACAGAGCTAAGATGTGTATTGCAATCTTTTATATATCTTTTATGTAGGACTGTATGTATTAGTGGTGCTCAGTGTTGGAGTTAATACTATTACTGACGATGTTTGCTTGTTTAATAATGCCATGTCTTGAAGGGGAATGGCTTCTCTGAGACCTACCTAATTATTAATAATGATTATCATTAATACAGTAACAAATGGACCTCACACCTTCTCCAGTTGGAAAATACCAATGTTGCAAATATAAATATACTTTTATATGTGTGTGTACACTTTGATAAAGGTATTAGATAATGTGTAGAAAGCAGCCTAGAAGTTATATTTCTAAAAGGAGTAGAACTACAAAGAGGCCTTTTAAAAGTCACTTAGTAAAATTATCAACTAACCCAGGTAACTGGTTCATTTTTGATGAACCAGTGAGTAATATTTTAATATAAGTAGTTTGTCTTTTAAATGATATTCAAATAGCCAAAATTTGGTAACACACTGGTTTGAAATAGAGCATGGTATCTTAACCAAGCAATACTTTTGCTCTCAGAATCAAGAGCTATAAAACCAAGAAATATAGATGGAATGGAAAATGTTTCATCAACAGTGGTCCCTCTGTGGGAAAATCACTAGCATTTAAAATGAGTCAGATGACACTATACTGTGGAGTAGGTGCTGGGTGTGCAATTTCTTTTGGTTTAAGAGGAGGAAATCTACATCTGCATGGAGCTGGAGGAAAGTGTCATGGGTTCCATACTGCATCCCAAAGATGATGAACACAAGGAATGTTTTCTAAATCACGCATATGAGGGAGATATCAACTGGACCATTAAAATCTGAATCTTAGCACTCTATAATTAAAAAAAAAACCTTAGTAACACTTTACCACTTCTATATTATAAGAGAAATAATTTAAACCAGAAAGTTATCCCTCTTTAGGTTAAATACAGATATCTAAGTACAATACTGCTATTTACTACTACTGAGGTAAACCCGACAGCTATACGTATTCCTATTTTAAAGATAAGGAACCTGCAGCTGAGCACATTTCAATGACTTAGTCAAGGTCAAAGGACACATTCAAGACAGAAACAGAGAAAGATACTAATTTTTCTGACTTTCAGGAGTACATATTTAGGTATCAAGTACTATGTTACATCAAGCTTTTGAAATATCAAGAATATTTGCTTCTTACCAAAATATGATAAATAGATATTTATACAAAATATCGCATTAAAAATTTGGGGTATCAATCCTAACGATCCTAATTTCTTGGTCCATGTGACTGCTTTCCTCATCCTCCAAAACTTTGAGATCCTACTTGGCACTAATGCTTTAGAGAAGCTCATTTGACTGGAGTCTGCCGAGATCGAGCTGTAGTTCCTTTACACAGTTGGCCTGCCATGCTGCGTGTGTACAGTGTCCTTGGGCTCCTAGGATCTCAGTTCCTCATGACACTGTGTCACACTGCCATGATTCCAGCTACCCCTTTGCTGGTATCACAGGGCATCTGGGCACATCATGCCGGCCCTCACAGGTCCTCTTCCTTCTTTCAGCTTATCAAAGACAACACTGTTTCTCTTCCCTCTCCTGTACTTCAAAAACCTCAAAGCAACTATACCTTTCTTTCTGCTTCCCACTTTGCTGAAGCCTCAGGGTAGTTTTTGCAAAGGTTGGCTGCCTGGTTAGGAAGGAGTGGATGTCCTGGGGACAGTATGCCAAACATAACATATTGCTATGGGAGGGTAATCATCATTGGTCCTTTGAGTTATTGGAAAAAAATAGTGAGTTCTAAAGCTTTCCCCTTCTGTTGTTCATTGAAATGCAGAGAAATTTTGACTGATGATATTTGAACTAGTCTTGGGGAGGAGTGGAAGGAAATCTGTCCTTAAATTCATGGGAGTAATTAGAAATAACTGCTGAGCAGATTCTGATTTAGAACCAACTATAACATGTTAGTTTTTTCTAATTTTAATCATATTTAAGTAAGAGTTCTGAAAGCAGAGGAAAATACGTACTTTTATGCTTGTTCTGTTGTCAGTTTGTCATTGACAACTATAGATCAGATGGAAGCACTATTTTCAAAATGAAACAACAAAAGATTCTCTAGAAATAGTGAAGAGATTATCAACTCAGGAAAAGACTGATAATGGAAATATGAATATACATTGTGAATTGAATAAAATATTTGATCTATTATCAAAAGTTGTTGTTTGGCTCCATGATTAAATATATTTACATCTCACTTTTACCTCTTCTGTGAACAAATAGCCAATGCTTATCTCCATTTGGTGTTGTGGTCAGTACTTACCTTAGCACACTTGAAAAGACACTGGATAGGAAATGCCTTCTACTTATGATCCTGTGGAGTTTTTGGTTCGGAAGCAGTGTTTTAGTTTAATCCGGTGCCATTTTTTTTTTTGTAACACAGGAGATGAGAGGCTCAGGTCATTAATAGCCCTAGACTCCGAGGGCCTCATACTCTGCAGTGTTGTGTGGTTGTGGTGAAGTCTTAATGTACCTGTGACTTCACTTTCCCATTTTAAAAATGCTTGAAGACAGTAGTGGTTTGCTTTGACACTTTTCACTTGACTCCCTTACTTAAGTTTTCTCAATTTCTCATAAGACTGTTAATGAAGCTAGCTCAATATTTCAGAAAAAGATTATGAAATCTTGAAAGTAGTGATGTCCAATAGAGAGTAAAGTACCACTATTTATGGTTTTGTAGAAAGTGTCTATACAAAAATGCATAGAAAATGGATGAAATTGATGTTTTGTGAGATATTAGTAGGGAACTTTCTTTTTCTTCCCATGTTCATTATTAAAGCATTAAGACTTAACAGCTTGAGAAAATATAATTCTTTGAAAGTAAATGCATTTTTAGGTTAAAGAAAAAGGTGAGGAAGTGAAAGAAATAAAAAAATACTAAGTGCCATTTTAAACCTTAGAATCCTCACGAACCTGTGTCAAAGTCCCAAAGAATGGCCAGGAGCACTTGTTAATAGTGAAAATGTACTTTAAAGAAAAAAATGGCTGGTAAGCAGCCATAGCACGAACAAGCAGCAGGCACCCCAGAGGGAGAACCAGCCAACATCTCCTGAGATCCATGCCATGTTGGAACTTGGGATGCTGGGAAAGAAAGCAACCTGCTCACTTCCCTGGTAAGCAGCCATGGCTCAAGCAAGCAGCGGGCATCCCAGGGGGAGAACCAGCCAGTGTCTCCTGAGATCCATGCCATATTAGAACTTAAGGCGCTGGGAAAGAAAGCAATCCACTTGCTTCCCTGAGAATCAAACATCTCTCCGCCCCTTAGCAAATGGGAGCCAGAGGTCTGAGCATCTCTTGGGAGGTTGACCACATGCAATATAGCAAATATGGGGGATTTCCTTCTACCATCTCTTTGAAGACAAGCATTGTTATCACTGTTTTGCTTTGTTCTGATTAATTGTATTGCTTTATTCAATATTCTGTTTTGATAAGTTCTATAATGTTCTGTATTTTGTGTGATTTTGCTATACCTGATTAAAAGAACAACTATTGTGAAGATAATAAGATATACTATGGTACCTATTACTGTTATCCTGGTAACCTGTTGTGACATTCTGTACCAATTTCACTGCACTGTCTTGGTTGGCTTTGTTCTGTCTTGTTCTGTTGTATTTTACTACCTTCAAATTAATAAAAAAAGAAAACAAAAAATGTACATTAAAAAAAGTCTATGTCTACTGATATGGTGTTCCTAAAGTGAGTGTACAGTTGGAAAAATAAGATAAAAATTTCACTAATTCTATCAAAGCAGTGGGTTTTTTTTCTTTTGGTACCAGGGATCAAATTCATGATCTTGCACTTGCCAAGAATGTACTTATGCTGCTGAGCTAAACACCAGGCCTCAAACCAGTATTTTCTGAATCAGGAAAGACCTCAGGACTTGATAAGCATTCATAGAAGACTTAGTTGGATATGTTAGCAAAATATGTGACCTAAATTCTTGGCAGAAATAGTTGATGGTCAGTAGTTGCTCATGGAATTCTTTTATATTTGAGGTATTTGGAAATATTTCTTTTTATTTAGAAGTAGTTCTTTTATATCCATCTGTTTAAAAGAAGCACCTCCAGTTGGGCTTAGAGAGCAGCCAAAAGTTAAACACTAGCCCAGATTCATGTGACATATTGGTTTTCTGAATGGCGAAGAGACAGGGTTTCCACTGTGCCATATCCCATTGAACCAACCATGATATTGCTAGGGTGTATTAGCTTTCCATTGCTATGGCAAAATACCTGAGAACATCAATTTAAAGGGGGAAAGGTTTAGTTTGGATCACAGTTTCAGTGGTTTTAGTCTATGATCAGCTGGCTCCATCACTTCTGGACCCACAGAGAGGTAGAACATCTTAGCACAGAGAGTGAAGTAGAGTGCTCTACCTCCCCTCATGTGGAGGCAGGGAGAGGTAGAAAAAAAGAAGCCAGGAACAAGATACACTCTCAAAAGGCGTATGCAGTGACCTCTTCCTCCAAATAGGCCACACCTCCAAAAAGCCTGTTTTGAGAACTCATCAATGAATTAATGCTTTGATGAAGTGAGTGCTCTCATGATCCAGTCACCTCGACCCCCATCTATAAATATAAATATTGTGTTGGAGATCAAATCTTTCACTGCATGAGCTTTGGGGAACTGAACTGAAGTTCAGATCCAAGCCATAACACAGAGTGAGAAGTTCCCCTGGCCCAGAAGAAGTCACACCACTTCTGTTTGGTCTTCAAAATGTCCACATGGTTGATGACCTCTGTGACCTAGAGAAGCAGGTAGAGGTGAGGCTAATTCAGTACTGGGGCACCAAGAGGACTTTCACAACTCAACGAGCTCTCTTAGCTGAACTGCTTCTCCTGCAGTGTTGAGTCCTGTTTTCCGTGGCACAGTGCAGTTGATGTTGTCACTCTGTGGTCAGGAGCAGGAAAACTGGTGGGGTGGAAAGAGATTAGTGGTCTGAAAATATGTAACTTGTATTAAATGGCAGTGGGGAGTTTACAGTCCTTAGGGACCACAAACAGAAGACCAACAGCTCAGCTTCTGAATTAAAGCCAATTATGATTTTTTAAAAAAGTAATAAGAAGGAAATGCATTCAAATCACTGAATTTGATAAATTATAAATTTCCTATTGCCTACCTCAAGAAATAACATGTTAAATGAGATAATATATGTAAGAAAGTTAGCATAGCACATAAATTGTAGTGATTATTCAATCAATTAAATTTTAAAAACTGGCAGCTTTAATTACTGTTATATATGAGAGGGCAGGCAGCACAACTTAATCTTGGCAACAGTATTGTTTCATTGGAATTCTCCCCCTTTTTGCACTAGAGAATTTTGATCTTCATTTCAGCTCCTGTGCTTGACACTGTGGATGGAAAAAATCCAGTCATGAATTCAGAGGGCAGGCACATTGCCATGGCAGTTGCCAGCCAACCAAGGGCGGTTAGTTTGTATAGTCGAAGCCAAGCAAAGCTGAGGCAGTACTGGTCCTTAGATCTTTCTATTAGGCTAAATAAGGAACAGTGAGCCCATTTTTATGGAGGGGGGAGTGGAAAGGAGAAGAAAAAATGTTCTTGGTGGTAAGAATGGCTTCAGTTTAGGAACCTCACGCTATGTCTAAATGTTACTGAATATTTAGATGCAGATGCATAAGAATGTACTCAGTTGTGCAGATGTTTCCAGAAATACAATATTTTTATTTCATTTGGATGAAATAGGTTAATGTCAGATTTTTTCTGGAATTCTGAGATAGTCTCAGCATCTCTAGGGCTGATTGGTAGATTCCTGTGTTGAAAGTATGTCTTGGACATGTGCTGACTGCTGCCAGGGCCATTCTTCAACCTGTGAAGGCCATTTGTTCTGTGTGAAGTCCCCACAGGGACAGAGCCTGTTTGTACCCTCAACTCATTGGCATGATCAGTTCTTTGCCATGAGTTCAGTGTCCTAGTGGTTTCAAGGCAAACTATTAGAATATACAACATACAGGTATTCAGCTCTCCATTCCCCAGCCCTGCCTGAAAGAGATCAATGAAGAAGAATTCTTCTGATAGTCAAGGATGAGATCAAATTGGAGCTAGTGTGTTTGTAAACATTTGGGAAGTTTAGCAAGATCACAGAGAATGAACAGGATGGAGATGCGTTTAGTACAAAACAACCCACAAAGCAGGGCTCTAAATGTTGGCTTCTGAGGCAATGACCTGGAATATTTAAAAATGAAATGAAGTCATACAATGATCAAGATAACCAAACACAACTTTTCAACTTCATTTACCTGTTTTTAAAATTTTGTTTGTATTGATGTGTCTGCAGTGCATGATTACATTCATCAAGGTGAATGAAAAAGTCTGACTTTAATCCTGAAAGGCATAAATTCAAATCTTAAGAAAATCACTTACATTTTCAAGTCTCAGGTTCCTTAACCATATAAGGAAATTTAAACTTATGGGTATGGGTATGGTGGTACACACCTGTAACCCCAATGCTCAGGAAGCTGAGGCAGGAGGATTAATATTAGTCTGACCCAGCCTGGAGTACACAGTGAATTCAAGGCCAGCCTGAATCACGTAGTGAGACCTTGTCTTGAAAATAAACAAAACAAAACAAAAACATAAAAAAAACCCACAAAAAAACCAAAAAACCCATCCTGCCATCAAAACGTAAAAGGAAACTTAAAGTTTACAAGGATTTTATAAAATGAAATATTTGTGAAAAATATACCTAAGTCATAATAGATGCTTGATAAATACTAGCTCTCTCTGTTGTTATTTATGCTTTATTTATTTTTTATTTTAAAGAGGGTAAAATGAAACATAATAGAACAAAGAAGATCAGAAGAAAACAATGTAAGTGACACAGACTTCAAAGCAAGATAACAGGTTATCTACCATGGCTATCATTTCTTTTGTTTTCTTC
This sequence comes from Hydrochoerus hydrochaeris, assembly GCA_004027455.1. Lineage (NCBI taxonomy): Eukaryota > Metazoa > Chordata > Mammalia > Rodentia > Hydrochaeridae > Hydrochoerus > Hydrochoerus hydrochaeris. The sequence continues at coordinate 9,656 of PVLA01019325.1, forward strand.
CAAATAGTTGTTCATATCTTCACACACAATGAATTCATACAAAACAAAATAGTATTAAACTGATCAGAACAGAGTGATGAAAGCATTATAGGCCTTCAAAACCAGACAATAGGAAAATCAACAATGGCTACCATAACATCTTTTGTTCTCATTCACATTAGCTGTCCATACCTTCATGTATGTTGACATTAAACAATACAAAACAGCCTAAAACCACTCTGAACAAAGAATAATAGCATTACTGGATTTCACAGCATGATGATACAGTGTCAGCAATGGATACCATAATGTCTCTTTTTCTTCAAAGTAGCTATTCATTTCATCATGCATAATATAATCGATTCTCATAAACTGTTTAGGGGAAGTTCTATGCATGTATAAGCCTCTACATGTATACCTATACTTTATTAGAGGGAAAACCAAACCAAAACAAAACAAATTACTAGAAAAGTATGAAACAAAAAAGACATGTAACAACAGCAAAGTGCCCAAAACAATGACGATATAGGCCTTCAAAACAAGGTGTATGAGCATAACTAAGGTTGTTATTTTTATATAATGATCTTCAAAATTGCTCAGATCACCAGACACTAACATGAAAAATTGTTCCAATCCTATGAATGTTAGCTGTTTTGTTCCAAGAACTTATGGAATTTGTAGCACAATCATCTTAGCTATCCTAAGTGTGTTTATATAATTTTATATATTTTTTCTTTTCCCTTCCTTTTTCTTTTTCCTCCTTTTCCCTGAGATATTATTTTTTCCCTTTTGAGAAGATTCTTATCATTTCACTGTATTTACTGAGGATTTTTGTATCTTATGTACTCTTACCATTTCTTATACTAGAGAGACAATACGGTATTTATACATGTGAAATTCAGTGAGTTTGATTTATTTCACTTAAGAATATGGTCTCAAGTTGTGTCCATTTATTTATAAATATCTCAATGTGATCATTCTTTACAGCTGAGTAGTACTTCATTGTATAAAAATAGCACATCTTTTTTATCCATTCCTCAGTTGATGGGCACTTAGGTTGTTTCTAAGATGTATTACAAATTGTGCTGCTATAAACATGGGTGCACATATACCACTGTGGTATGATGTTTTCAGTTATTCTGGGAATATGCCCAGAAGTGGAATAGCTGGGTCAAAAGGGACTTCCAATCCCAGCTTTATGAGGAATCTCCAAACTGACCTCCACAGTGGTTGCATCAGTCTGCATTGCTACCAAATGTGCAGAAGAGCTCCTTTTTCCCCACAGCCTCTTCAGCATTTGTTGTTGGTAGTTTTCTTGATCCTGGTCATCCTTTCTGGAGTGAGATAGAATCTCAGTGTGGTTTTAATTTGCATTTCTCTAATGACCATTGATTCTGAACATTTTTTCATGTATTTATTTGCCTTTTGTATTTCTTCATCTGAGAACTGTGTATTCATCTCAGATGCCCATTTTTGATTGGGTTTTTTAATTTTGGGGGTCTGATTTTTTATTTTTTTAAATAAATTTATTTTTTATTTAAAAAGAAAAAAACATAAAAAAGGTAAAAATATTACAGAATTCAAAAAAAAGGATAAACAGTAAGAGATCACTGGTTGATAAATTACATATTGTCTTTTTAGAAGTAGTTGTTCAAGTTACAAAATTAGAGCATACAAAGTAGACATTTAAGCAGTGAGACTGCAAACAGATCTGTTCAACAATCCAACAAGAACTTAGAAGTATGATTATCAATCCTACACCCTTAAATATTCATGCATTTATATGTTTTATAGCACTTCCTATTTCCTCTCTTTTTATAATAGCAATTTTATGCATTTAAAAAAATTTTATTTAAAAAGAAAAAAAAGAAAAAAGATAGCAACAATACAGAATTCTAAAAGAAAAAAGAAAAAAGAGAAATAAACACTAAGATATCACTAGTTGATAAATTACATATTGTCATCTTGGATGTAGTTGTTCAAGTTATAAAATTAAAGGATACATAGTAGACATTCAAACAGTGAGACTGCAAACAGTTCTGCTCAAAGATTCAATAAAGATTCAGCAATATGGTCATCTATTTTACACACTCAAACATACATGCAGTTATGTCCCTTAGAGCACTTTCTTTTCCTCTATTTTTTACAATAGCAATTACACATTTTGGGTTTTATTACTCTTATAGTTCTTAGCACTTTTTACACTAGAGACACAATGTGATATTTATAAATATGATTCTTATTTATTTCACTAATAAAGGTAGTCTCAAGTTGTCTCCATTTGCCTATGAAGGCCTCAAGATCATCCTTTTTTGTAGCTGAGTAATATTCCATTGTATAAAAATGCCACATCTTTTTCATCCACTCTGTAGTTGATGGGCATCTGGGTTGTTTCCAGGATTTAGCTGTCACAAATTGTGCAGCTATGAACATGGGTGCACATATATCACTGTGATATGAACTTTTCAGTTCTTTGGAGAAAATACCCAGGAGGGGGATAGCTGGATTGAATGGGGCTTCCAATCCTAGTCTTCTGAGAATTCTCCATATGGATTTCCATAATGGTTGCACCAGTCTACATTCCCACCAACAGTGGAGCAGTGTTCTTTTTCCCCCACAGCCTCGCCAACATTTGTTATCAGTTGATTTCTTGATGGCAGTTATTCTTTCCGGAGTAAGGTGAAATCTCAATGCTGTTTTAATTTGCATTTCTCAAATGACCAGTGATGGTGAACATTTCTTCATGTATCTATTTGCCATTTGTATATCTTTCTCTGAGAACTGTGTGTTCATCTCAGATGCCCATTTTTGGAGAGGGTCTTTGAATTTGGGGGGCTTGATGTTTTTCAATTCTTTATATATTC
>PVLA01019326.1:0-12500 GCA_004027455.1 Hydrochoerus hydrochaeris
TTATATCTGTTAAGATATTCATATTACTTTTGATGTTTCCTGAGATGATGAATTAATATCAGAAGAAGTATTTTGGTCTGTAAAGTTAGCAAAATTATTTCCTTTATTTTTGAAGTTAACTTGTATTTTATTGATAGTTTTTTAAGTGAGTTCAGCATCTAAAAATATTTTCTATGCAATATAACTTTTAGAAATCAGAAATTAGAATCTAGGAAATTATGGCTAAATATAAGACTTAGAATTTAATATTTCATACAATTTTAATTCAGAATATTTTATATAATTAAGAATGAGAACTATACAAAAATTTAGTAATGCTCAAAAGTGTTAATAGCAAAGGAATTTAATAGTTGAATTTAGGATCCTAAGGTACATTGCATTTTTTCATTTATAGAGGCACTAAAAAAAACCAGAAAAAATAGCTACATGACTATGAACTCAAAATTATAATTTCTTTTCAAAATAGTTCTCTCCCTCACCCAAAAATCATGTCCAGGTTGCTTAAACAGTGAATTGAACTAATCATTAATTAATTAATGGACTTAGCACTTCCTAAAATTTTTTTCAGAAATTATTTTGCTCAGAAAACTAGAGCAACTGTATAGTTAATATATTTTGAAGGAATATTGCTTTCTTAACAAAGGCAAATAGAAGCATCTTGAATGTGAAAATTCCAATCAAGATGTTAGATCATAAACCCAGCAATATATACAAACAGTAATGTATCATGAGGTTTTAAGCATGGCACATACATTTGTTTAACATTCATAATTCATGTTAAGCACCATGTGAAGAAAATAAGAAAAAGCAAGCATCTCAGTCCATGTCATATTTTCAGAAGCTTCAATATGCATTCAGGACAAAACCTTTGGCTAAACACCAAAATGGATGTTCTTAAGCTTGGTAGTGATCTGCCTTCTTCACTCATTTCCTTTATTTTTATTTTTGTTTTTTATTATATTTCAGACTGATTATCCTCCTCAAGGCACATCTTCAATCTTTAATTTCAAGAGGGGAATCACAGAAATGAGAATTCTACCAATGAATGGAATAAAATGGGGCCATGAAGTTCAGCACCTGAAAAGTGTACTAACAGAGCATATTTTCCTATTACATATTCCTATTGTCACTGACTAGTGTGGATTCTGTGGTTTAAAAATCAATTTAAAGAATTCCCAAAATCATGCACCACATTATTAACCTGTGTGTAACCACATAGTTAACCAATGATGACTTCTGTATGACAGGCATGCTCTAGACACAGTTTCCCTCTGGTGTAGGGAGTTACTTACTAGGACCAAGGCCAAGAGTAAAAGGGAGAGGAAGCAGGTCCTGGGGCTGCAGACCATACCCCAGCACTCTGGGGAGATGAGCCAGCCAGATGGCAAGATCCAGGCTACAGAAGGTTCTTTATTGGCTGTGTTGGATCCTCTCTCAAAATAAAACAAAAGCAAACTCCTGGGGATGTAGCTCAACATGGAGGCTCTGCAATCAGTTCCAAGTACAACAAAACAGAATGTATTAGATTTGAAGGATATAAAATCTACATATCTGTGACTAAAGTAAATCCAAGAGTGACTAATGTGCATATACAGTCAATATTTTTAGTTATATATTAATCATTATGAGCAACAAACATGGAGTAATTTATGAAAGTCCACTTATTCCATTAGTTGCAAGATTTCATAGTAATATCCCCTTAGGTAAGAAAATCATTTAAAAATTGTGCTACACAATGTAAAATGTAAATAATACAGATTTTTGACAGCTTTAAATGTGGTATCTGCTTGGTACAGATTGTCATCTCAGATTTTCACTAAAGAATTTGCATCAATATACAATGTATAATGAGATTTGGCATGAAGATAACAGTGTTTTACCATGTTGACACTATAATGTCATGCTCCAAATCATAAGAGGAATTTGGGTTTATATATGCTGTGTTAGCTTTCTGTCCCTAGAATCCAATACTTGTCATGAATAATTTTTAAAAGATTTATTTTTTCTTACAGTTGCAGGGGAGTCAATCTATGGTTGGCAGCTCCAAGGCAGACACATCATAGGCTGCTTAGTTCATGATGACTAGAACGCCAAGCAGGGAATCTGTGTCAGAGAGAAAAGGACAATATGCCTTGGAGACACTCACTCAGACAGTCCAGTAAGTGTGTTTACTAATCCACTAGGTGGCTTCCAAGCCACTCAATTGACAACCTTCACACAGGCGAAAAAAATGGTAAAATAAAGAATAGATGCTCCAGTTAGGTTGTAGAAAACATTTTGATTTGCTTTATCAGCAAGTATACTCAGAAAAACTGGCAGAGTGAAACTAATGAACAACAGGTCATTCAGTATACAGTATAGGTGGGGAATAATACTGACTAGTTTGAGGGTCAGAGCAAGAAACAGGGAGGGGGCTAGGGATTTAGCTCAGTGGCGCAGCACCTACTTGGTGGAGGTGAGGCCCCTGGGCTCCATTCCTGTACTTGCCCCTCACGAAAAAAGAAGGAAAAAATTAGGAAAGAGCAGAGAAGCCTTATATCAAATGCTTTATTTCACTTTATTACACATGGTTTATTTCACTGAATCCACACTAGGATAGGCTTAAAACAGCCACTGTGCAGGTAGTAAAAGTAGAATTCCACTGGCATAGGAAGCATGCTGAGAGACCTGCTCTCCAGACAGACCTAGTGTTGCAGATGGCTGAACACTGACCTAGGACTCTACAGCCTAATGGAAAGATACTGGGATCCAAACATAACCTAAATACCTAGGTGCTGTATGTGGAAATTATGAAATATTTATTCTTTGACTTAAAATGTAATGAATTTGGGGTTATAGCAGAAGCATAGGAGGGTTCGTTTCAGCCTTTCATTTGATAACAGTAATGTTGAGTTTGGTGGTGCAAGCCTGTAATCTCAGCTAGGCCAGAAGCTGAGACAGAAGGACCTCGAGAGTCTGACAGTTCAGTGAGGTCCTTCTCAATTTAAAAATTACTAAAAGTTTGTGGATGTCAGTAAGTGTAGAATACACCTGGGTTTGAGAAGTAGTACTGCAAAATAAATTTAAAATTGTAATAGGATAGCAAAAAATTTTCATACAAAATTCAGCATTTGGTGACTTCAAGTAAACAGAGAGGAGATGGTGTGGGTGAAAATTTTTCTAACTGTGAAATATATTTGGAGAAATAATTTGAAAATTTCTAACCTGTTTTTGCAATCTGTAAAACCAGAGAATAATGTCCTGCTAAGTGAATTACCATGGAGGAGACCAAAATCATATGACCAAGGGGAAAATAATGTGTAGAAAAAGTCACTAACCACCATATCATACATATAGATTTATTTTAAATAAATAAATTTATGAGTCATGATGCCTGCATAAAGTTTTGGCTCACCAACTACAAATTTCAAGTGAAGGACAAATAGATAGAACTTACTTCCAATGACAGGTAGAAATTAATAATTTGAAAACAATGATTTATTGGATGAGGAAGGATAAGGAGTTTGAACTTAATAGACATTATTTTATGGTAAAGTGACTTAAAGACTGCTATGAATAGTTTGGTTGCATTCCTTTGCAATATTCATTAGTAAATCCATACATGATTTAATTTCAGAAAATGTGTAGTTATATTTGTAATATTTATTATAAATTCAAGGTTAACAGGAAACATTAGTTTATCATATACATACCCAGGCCCATATACATAAATGCACACTCATATGGGCAATTTATGTGTAGATATAGTATTTCAAATTTAAACCATCTATAAGCCAAAAGTTACTGTAAATTAATTAAAGAGACAATCATTTTATCGTATGTAATAGGGACAATTTATTATTAAAAAGTCCATAAATCACATGGACTAAGTATACAACTAGGTATCTTACTAAAAAACACAGAAACATCAACAATGTACATATATGGGCTCATTTTAAATTCATTTGTTGAGATAGTAACATTCCAGTAATATGGTGATATTAATAATTTTGAAAGAAACAGTTTAGTGGCAGTTAATACATTTATCAGGTTGTATAATCGGAGACTCTATCTGGTTCTGAGGATTTCCCATCAATGCATCCATTAATGAATTCTTCCCAAGCCTAGCCTTCCTTCCTGCAAGCCCTAGAAGTCTATTTACCACCTTGAAATATTGTCCTGGTCTCAGTATTTCACATAAGGGATTTGTAGTAAAGGTACCTTTTACTGACTTGCTATTTTGAATTTGTATATTCTCACTATGAATTTGTATGATTCAATTAGCATTATCTTCTCCAGATATCATTTTAAGTGCTCAACAAGTTCATATTTTGTGTGTACTCATCCATTCCTCCATGAATGGCTATTTAGATTGTTTTTCACTACATTGCTGCTTTTGAATTATGCTGCACTGAGCAGGAAAGTATAGCTACTTTGACTTGAGAGCAAAGGCTGAATACCTATGCTAACTCCCTACAGGTGGCATTGCAGGAGTGCAGAGTACATGCACACATACCTACATGCAGAAAGCCACATTTAATTACAAGAGTCTCTGCTAATTAGTTAATATTCCCCTGGCATTTTATTAGGATCTCAGATGCTCTAGGGATACTGAAAATAATATTTGGCATCTCCTTACAGAGTGTATGAAATTGATCTCAGGTCTCTCTGATAAAACCACATTGGAAATTAAAGAGAGGCTCAAGCATAGGTGATAGAGACTAGTGGCTTCAAGTGATGATGTACACTACCAGGGTCTGAAGAGGTGGTCAAAGTTTCCTATGGCTTTGTCTTCTCCCGTAAGTTGCCATTTTTGGTTCAGTGTCTGAGCTATCCACTTATCCATAGTGCACAAGAAGCAAAACGAACCCTGTTTGAATTCCTTCCTATACACTTTTAAATGTTTCACCTCCACTGAGATGGAAAATACTTGCAATGATTTTTGAGAAACACATGACTGTGAATATCTAAGAAATTAATCATATAAAATTATATCCAATTGATGTCAAAACTGAGGAGTTAAAGGATGAATAAAAATAAATGCTTTCTTAAAAAAATCATCAAAATTTTATTTCAGGGATTCACTCTCTTATCCTGATATTCTTTAACTTTATTTTTTACTCCAGGCTCTCTTTGTGATACTCTAGAGAATAATTTAACATGAAAAGTTTATTTAAAGAAATATATAAGTGTAATTCATGACTGAGGTCTTCATGAGAAAATGGAATTCCTCCCTCACAACAGCATTTTGAAAAAAATTATTTTTGAATCAAGAAATTCTTAACAGTTCTATGTTAATAATACAATGTGCACTCTGCAGTGGGGTCTGAGTATCCACCTAACAGAAACATCTTTATCTTTTCTACTTACAGGAAAATTGACACCATATGCATTTTAATTTTTAAGTTTCCATGGTTACACCATAAACTGAAGCATAATAAAATAGTTTAGACTGCTTCCCACTGCAGTTGCTGAAGATATTTCTGTACACTAGAAATCTGACACATCATACTGGATGTCTGCCAGGGTCAGAGGACGATACAGGTAGGAACAGCTCTGTACACAGTGCTTTATTATTTATTTGTTTATTTATTTATTTTGGGCACTGAGGATTGAACTCATGGTCTCGTGCTTGCTAGGCAGATTTTTAAACCACTGAGCTAAATCCCCAGCCTGTACACAGTGCTTTAGTTGGTTAAAATGCAAAATGCAAGTAGGCAGTTTATACACAGAGATATAAAGTCATAACGTTTTATTTGCTAATAACTTGAGTAGAGACAGCTATCATGCAGATTTGACTCTAAAACGTAACATTCTACTTCTCTCCTTTATCCAGGGGTCACAGTGTCTTAGTGTAAGAGTTCAGCCACCCCCGCTATGCAATTCTGTTAAATCTTCAGTTTGTCAAAGATGGTCAGACGTATTTTATTGGTGACACTCAGTTTTGTCAGCATTATTTTCTCTATCACATAGGAAGAAGCTCTTGTGAACTTACTGAACAGGAGGATTTCAAAAGTCAGGGATCTATCTCTACCTCCTCTATAGTATACATTTATCACATTGTGTATCACACAATATGAGTATATACACTCATAATAGCTATTCAAAACATTTTAAACATTGTTTTCTTTAAAATGTATATTCCTTTATGCTGAAACAAAATTGTGAGTCTTCCTTGTATAAAATCAGTTCCAGGGGCTGGGGATTTACTTTAGTGGCCTAAGGCCTGCCTCACAAGCATGAGGTGATCCCAGGAACTAAAAAAAAATCAGTTCCAGTGACTTTTCTCATATTTGTGCTGAATTCTCAGGGTGACAGCATTTAACATGTGTGTGATCATCTGCATACATGTAAGTGTATTCAAATTGTAATGAAAATGCCATAGGAGAGAGTAACATTTAAATAAATTTATATTAGCTTAATTTTTTGTGGTACTGGGGATTGATCCCAGAGTCCATGCATTGAACTCTATGGTCCTTTCCTTCCTTCCTCACTCACCCCCATTCTCTTTCTTTCTCTCTCTTTCTTTTTTTCTTTCTTTCTTTCTTTTGTTTATTTTCTCCTTGCTTCTTTCTTTCTTTTATTTTATCCTTCCTTCCTTCTTTGTTTCTTCCTTCCTTCCTTTCTTTCCTTCTTTTTCTTCTTTCTTTTCCTTCCTTCCTTCCTTCCTTCCTTCCTTCCTTCCTTCCTTCCTTCCTTGCTTCTTTCTTTCTTTCCTTCCTTCCTTTCTTTCTTCCTCCCTTCCTTCTTTTCTTCTTTCCTCACAATCTTTCAGCTCACAGAGTGTTGGAATGATAGGCTTGCTCCACCACTCCTGGCTCATAGTACATTTTAAAATGCTATTAAAATAATCATAAACAAACAGGAGATAAGTACTTTAACCAATATACTCATTTGTCTAATTTTAGTCTTAGAGTAGGTGTAGGTGGTGGAGGCTGATTTTCTTGTATTTGTGTTACACGGTGTTGTCTTCCAGCTAAATTGCACATATAGAAATGCAAGAAAATCTCTTGCAAGTCGGTTACTAAAATCATTAAAAAAAGTATGCATGCTATCTTGGAGATTGTATTCCAGCAACACAGATCCGCCCAATTCTTTAGTTTTCCTTTGCGCTTCACCATAGCCTTGCAAAGTCACAATCTATATAATATACGGTTGTCAATAAATTCTTTGCTCAAAGTACATTTCCTATATACCAAATTCTAACAGAACTTACATGCATACACATATTTCTCTTTTTTTATTTCTGCATATAAAGACAATTTACAGTGTAACGATTGCAGTTTTGTTACTCAGATATTTGCAAAATTTCTACTGTGTGTATCAACACTTTCAGATGTACTCTTTTTTGTTATGATAATTTTATATGTTGGTGTTTTGATATATAGAGATATATGCAATTTTTATATTTATTGTTAAACATTCTTATTATTTAATTTGTATATGTATTTATCATATGTATGAAGTCGTATTATCAATGTTATTATTTAACACCACTATGCAAATGGAGTGAAATAAATGCTGTATTAATATTTTAAAAAATATAACAAAATGATCCGTTTATCTAGAACCCAGAATTTCTAAAATATTTACACATTCATAAATTTTGTTTATATATCCTAATCATATACTTGTTTATCTACTGGTCTGCCTATCTGCTAGTACTTCTCTAAATTACTAGTGTTGATATTTTAAGTGGGATATAGTTTTAGGCTAAGTGTTTTGGACATTGATCTGTTTATCAAATATGCACTAGTAATTTGATGCCAAGGATGACTCACTTCCCAGCTGAAACAATCAAAATATCTCTACACAGTGACAGTGTTTTTTGTGTGTAATAACACATTTGTTGAGAACCATGTTTCTAGATATGTCTTGGTAGGAGTGTATAGCATATTTGAAAAGATAGGCTGGTTGTAAAATATTTAGGTCTATGTTATTCTATTTATGTTATTTACATTAGCATTGTGAAATAATGTCCTCCAGGTTGTTATATTCAATTGTATTGACTAAGCTTGTGTAACTATCGAGAATAGGTTTTTTGATTGCCCTGGATGAAGGAGCACAACCTCACAGGGGTGACCAAGTTCATCCTGCTAGGCATCACAGATTGCCCTGAGCTGCAGGCTCCACTCATTGTGCTGTTCCTTGTCATCTACCTGACCTTGCTGGTGGGCAACTTGGGCATGATCATCCTCACCCAGGTGGATGTCAGGCTGCAAACATCCATGTACTTTTTTCTCAAACACCTGGTTCTCACTGATCTTGGATACTCTACAGCTGTGGGACCCAAAATGCTGATAAATTTCATTGTGATTCCAAATACAATCTCTAATTATTCCTGTGCTCTACAGCTGGCTGTTTTATTTGTGTTTGTTGGTAGTGAACTTTTTATTCTATCAGCAATGTCCTATGACTGTTACATGGCTGTTTGTAGCCCACTGCTGTATACAGTTGCTATGTCACAAAGAGTGTGCTGGGTGTTTGTGGCCATTCCCTACTTATACAATGCATTTGTGTCTCTTCTTGTTACTGTAAAGATTTTTACCTTGCCCTTCTGTGGCCACAATGTCATTCATCATTTCTATTGTGACAGCCTCCCCCTGTTGTCTTTACTGTGCTCAAATACTCATGAAATCGAAGTGATAATTCTGATTTTATCAGAGTTTAACCTGATTTCCTCTCTTCTGGTGGTCCTTGTGTCCTACCTGCTCATCTCTGTGGATATTCTCAGGATGAACTCTGTAGAGAGCAGGCGCAAGGCCTTCTCCACATGAGGGTCCCACCTGACCATGGTCACAGTGTTCTATGGGACGTTGATATTTATGTATGTGCAGCCCAAGGCTAGTCACTCCAGTGACACTGACAAAGTGGCTTACATATTTTATATGTTAATTATTCCAATGTTGAATCCATTGATTTTACAGTTTTAGGAACAGAGATGTAAACTATGCTCTTCATAGAACATGGAAAAAGATATGCAATAATTTTGTAAAACTTATGTACAGTATGAGCCCTAGAAATCAAATTTGGATATAAGGCTGCTCTGAGTTCTTCCAAAATTAATTGGAGTAGCAAGTGCATTCAGTTGATATTGAAAGATTGTCCTTCTTCGTGCTAGTTAAAACAAAATCAGAGAAGAAAACTACAAAAGACTGTGCCCTTTTGTTGAAGAGAAATGATTTATAAACACTGACTGAGGAAAAGGTTCAGTACCCTAAGATGGGTTTAGGATACGTAGACCCCAGTGCAGACAGAGAATGAGAGTGTCTGTGCTGAGTTACAGGAGCAGTAGGCACAGCAAGGAGGAGTCAAGTGCTGGCTTTGCTCTTCCCGGCTATTGCAGTGAGCTCCCCTGTGGCTCTGTGTGTATACATTTCTGTGTTTCTAGTTTTGCACAAGGGAAAGCAGTCTCTCCTTTGGGCTCCATCACATTTATGGATTGTGTTAATCACATATTCGACATTGGGCTCAGGATGTCATGTGATGATTTGAGGAACTAGTCCTAAGAATTTACTCAGATGTTTTTATTTCATGTATTACTCTTAAGGCTATTCTTAATTCACGCCAATATCCTACTTTTTAAGAGCTTGAGAAAGTTTTTTCATGCAACATATTTGGATATAAGGAAACTTACAATTTCATTATATCATAATTTTGTTCAAATGGTTTGAGCTTTCATTATAGTGAATAGACACATTAAGATAATTTTCTCAAAGTCTACTGTATAAGTGTCTGGCCTTTCTTGTTTCTTTATTTTCCTTAGTGGCTTGTTCATGACCTGTTAGTATCAACACTTCTGGGGATCAACTTTTCTGTCTCTCTAAATGAAAACAATAAACTTAGTTGTCACTTCTCACTCTTGTATAAGATGACTATCTTATTATGAAGCAGGTTGATTTATTTTCTTGGTTGTGATTAAACTTATTCATATTGAATCTATACAACTGTAACATTTCTTTGAGTTTTATTCCGTTTATGTGTTGATCAGTTTTATAATTCAACTGCTAAAAAGTGGAGAGAGATAATCTCAGTAATGGAGAGTAAACTACTGTGTGTATTGATGTATATACTTGTTTTTTCTAAACATTTATTCTATAAACTTTATCCTCCATATAGTTTGCAGAATTTATCACATTCAATATTCACAGGACTATAATCCACCATAAAGAAACTGTTCTGTATTTGCAGTGAAACATCATGGAGCAAATTATATGTGTAACTAATCCACATGAGCAAAATAATATTTTGGAATAATAAAATGCTGCATATGTTGTCACTCTAAGGTGCATGTCACTTAAAAGTTAATTCTGTTGAGCATTTTATTATGACAAAATTTTGTAAATGTTTTATTTTCTATCTGTATGTGTGAAAATATATAAATTCCTTAGAAAATAAATATTTGGAATGAATAAAAAGAAATGTTAATTCCAATTATTGTTGGGCATAAAGAAATAAAAAATTAAATTATTTCATTTTTGTTATTATGTTTTCTAAATTAATTTCAGAGATTTTAAGTGATATAATAATGGCCCATTTGTTTAATAACTAAGTTTGTAAAATTATACATGAATTAATATAACCCATTGCTTCACTTGTGTGGTCTGAAAATTACAAATGGTCCCTCAACTACTGAAACAAAAATGGAAAGACAGTGTTGTGCTTTAGAAATATATAATAGTTTTCACTGTCAATTAATTTATAAGCCTGTTGAAATGTTTCATATTTTATTAATAAAATATTATTTTTAAATTTCAGGAATTGGAAACTGATAAAATTGCTATTGGTGTAACTTGAGTAAGGAGAAATTAATATTCTGTGCAATCACAACTCAGAAAACTGAATGTTGTTCTGACTAAATATATGAAAAAAATGAAGTTCCTATAAAAAAGTAATCCATAATTAAGAATAGGATCTTAAGCATGATAGATTGCATTTCATTCACAGACACAAAATTCTACTAGTGAAAGAGCTCTTTGTTGGGTAGGATCTTAAAAAAGGAAAGTTTAATTAAACATAACTGTCAATCCATCATAAAATCAGATGCAAGTGGCTTTATTTAAGATATTAATTTAATGTTTTTGGAGAAAAAATTAATTGAATTTTAGAAATTCTTCCAGAACCATTAGGAGATAATGTGTCTTCTTAGGCTTGGGGGACTATTTCTCTAAAGTAAGAGCAGATAAAGATATTACATATTGGAAAACTCCAAACAAAACATTAGCTGGTGACACTAATATACATAAGACAATGCATAATATTGACTTTAAGCAAGGAATCATTATTTGATTTTATATTCAAACATCATGATTTCATTCACTACATCAAGAATGGTAAAGAAATACATATATAGATATATAAAGATACATATGTATCATATATATGTGTCTTATGTATCATGTCAATATGTGAAAATAATTTTAGATGTTTTCACTAATAGTCTTTAGACAAATTTTATTCTTCCTTTTCTTCTCCTTTCTTCATTTTTATGAATAGTTTTATTTGATTGTGAGGCCCATTTTCTCCTTCAAGTGTTGATTTTTTAATGTCAAGAGAAACATCTCCTTAGCAACAGAATTCTATGCAGAATAATAAATTTTAATAGTACCTCAAACTTTTGTAAGCCTAATATTTTTATCCCTTTAAATATTCCTAAGCAATCATACCTAAATTTTTGGAAAGGTTTCTCCACTTTTATTCATTTTTTAATTTTCAAATAACAAAGCATCATCATAGTCACTGATGCTTTTTGTATACACTTATCACAGAAATTTAGATGAGCACTGTTATTGTCTGAAAATATGTGTGTGTGTATGTGTGTGTGTGTGTGTGTGTGCATGGATGCAAATGATTCAGTATGTGAAAGAAGGTGAAGCCCAAAGAAAAATCACAGAGAAATTTATAATTTTAAAATTTTCAAATGTGAAACATAAAAGCAATCAAAAATATCTTGATCAAATCATGGTTAGGAAAAATAGATACAATAGTTAATAAACCTAATTATTAAGTATTTCCTGGAAAATGTATAAAAATAGAAGTCATAAAAGGACAAATATCATATGATACACATGAAATTGAGTAAGCTGAAAAATGTAAATGGGAACTTACATGAAACTTTTTCACAAACTCTTGAAACTGAAAAACTTAATGGTGTAAGGTTTCAAAATAACAATGAACAGATGAAATAAAGGAAACATTTCACTCTACTAATTGAGTATGTATATTATAGACTAGAAAAATTGTAAATGTTCAAGAAATCTGCTTAACTAAATAAAAGAAAAATTTATATATAAATTATTTAATATCAGTAAGTCCAAACCATATGTCTGGGTGAAAAACTAAATATTCAATATTAAAAAAAATCTTTAAAAAGTAATTTAAAATACATATAAAATTATGCATTACCTTGCTAAACAGTTGAGGAACATATAGTTCCCTTTCTATGAATGACAAATCTTAGATAAGGTGTATGTCTGAAAAAGGCATTAATTTGTTGCATCAAGGGTCAGTTTTAAAGAAAA
>PVLA01019327.1:0-12500 GCA_004027455.1 Hydrochoerus hydrochaeris
GGAGGAGGAGGGGGAAGGAGGAGGAGGAAATCCCCGTCGTGGTGTGAGGGTGCTGGAGCTCCTGGGGTGATGGGATCCCAGGGTAGGGATCAGTGCCCCAGATCAATACCTCCAGAGCTGTTTCTAGGCCCAGGTTTCACTTCATGTGTGGGAGCCATGGCAGCCTCCATGGGGCAGCCTCCATGTGGCAGCCCTGCCTTGCAAGCGAGATCAAGTCACTTCACCTGTGGTGGTGCATGCTGGGAGGTGGCAAGCCAGTGCACCTGCCTCCAGGCCTGTCACCACCTGCTGTGCCACCATATCCGGAGCTGCCACCTGTTCCATTCAGGCTGGTCTCTCCCAGATAGAATCCCAGAGGGCTGGGACGGCCTGCCAGCTCCCGCCAGCCAGTGTGCACTGAGGGCCGGTGCCTCTGCTCTGGAAAAGCTGGCTTGTGCATTATTAACTTGGGCTCCTTCCCCGAGAGAGGCTGTGGCTCCAGCAGAAGAGGCTGTGCCCACCCCACTAGCCCCAGGATGCTGCCTAGACTTAATCCCTATGCAAACTGAATGGACCAGCAAGGGCTGCATGAGTCTCCAAGAAATGGACACTTTACTGTCCTGAAGGCCAGAAGTCCAAGGCCAAGTGTCACAGAGGAAGCCTGTTCTTGCCTCTCTCCTGCTCCTTGGGGCTCCTGGTGTCCTTGGTGTTCCTCCATGGTTCAAGGTGTCCGTGCAAAGCTCCAACCTCTGCTTCTGTCTTCATGCGGTTTTTCTGCGTCTGTGTCCAAACTTCCTTCCTATGAGGACTTTTGTCACTACTGCTCCCCAGGATGACCCCACGCTAACAGGTCCACATATGCAAAGACCCTGTTCCCAAACAAATCATACTTCTAGGTGCAGGGGTCAGGAGTAAGCAATGTTCAGCCCATCATTCCTTCGTTGTGTCACCTGGGGTTCCAGTGAGCCTCGTGAGGCTTCAGAGTCCTGGCTGAGAGTAGACCAAGCTGAGTGTCACTTGTCACCAGCCAGCTCTGGTGTCCGGTGATAGTTCAAGCCACTTGTAGGAGGTGGAACCAAATGTGACCCTCCAGGTTCCTGGTATCCTACTCATCTGAGTCCTCAGCAGCCCCCCAAAGATTTGTTAGCCTTGTCCTGTCTGGCCTGGCTTCCCTCTCGATGGCCACTTGCAGCAGAGGAGAGAGGGAGGCTGCCTAGAAGATGGAGTTGTTTTTGTCAACATGGATGTCTCCAGGGCCCAAGGGCCAGTGGGATGTGAGCAAGCTGCAGGTGAACATCCTGTGTCCCTCAGTGAAGGGTGGCTGAGGTTCTGATGTCCTGAAGATGGTGCTGCTTAGGACTTCCGACACCTCCCCATTCACAGAAAGATGGGCACAAGCAACGCTGCCTGCCTGTGGCTCTGGACTCAGATCTGGGCTCTGAGCGTCCGGTGTGCTGCACAGAGGGTCTCAGTGACTGTGTGTCTGTGTGAAGGGAGGACTTGGACCCCAGCCTGGCCGGAGCTTGGCTGACAGGTGTTTTTGAGGCACGAGAGTGAATCTCATCCAAACAGGTGCCACTGCAGAGACAGGGTGGCACCCTCAGTGCCTCTCGCCTCCCACTATAGCCCTGGTCCTGTATCTGGTCTTGGCCGAAAATTCAGAAGGGGACAGGATGCCAGCAGAGGGCGCCCTTATACCATGTTGATCGTCTCTCCCTGCCACAGAGGTCTCCTGGGGGCCTTCATTCTACCAGAGAGGGCAAGTTGGCAGAAGGGCATTCCTGACGGGATGTCCAGGAAAATGGGTGCCTGCACAGCACCAGGTGTCTTGGGCCAGGTGGGGTGGGATAGAGTGGTCCCTAGAGAGGTCATGGGTCTTGCAGTTCCAGAAGGATGTGGAGGGGCACTTCCCCAGGGGGACATGCCTAGGGGAACTGCAGGGTGCCCCTCCCCCTCCCAGCTTGAAGGACCTCCCCTGGAGCCCGGCACAGCCAGGTGGGGACCCAGACTGGATCCTGGGTGGAGAGGGCTCAGGAAGGCAGAGTGAGATGCCCTGTGCCCCTGGGGACCCTGCCACCCCTCCAGACAACCTGGTGGCCATCACCCCTTCTGTCTGTGGTGCCAGCCCCCAGTGCAGGTCTTTCTAGTGCTGGTCTGCTCCATGCATCCTTGGACAGTACCCAGGCTCCTCAGGAGTTGGTATGGCCATGTTGCTGACCATAGAGTGCCAGGCCTGGCAGATGTCGGGTCAAAGCAGCCCATGCAGCCTGCAAACAGGTACTCCTGCGTGCACTATTCCTGTATGGAATGCTCCTGCTGGGCCCTCAGAGCTTCTCCAGTGCTCTTTCCCCCAGGCAGCCATCCCAGCCCCCTTGGTCTTATACTCCTGGGCCCACAACCACAGGTCTCACAGGGACCACTAGGGCTTGAGCTGCCCTGGGGCTCCCGGAGCCAGAGGTGGGGAGTCTTGTGAAGACTCTGACACCTGAGAGGGCAGGGCCAGGAAAGTAAATCAGGGGCCTCCCAGTCCCCTCCCTGCCAGATTCCAGTTTTATGGATGAGAAACTGAGGCTCTGCAAGGGCAAGATGCCCAGGGTGGTACAGCTGGGGCTGGTACTATCTCCTGGACTCCGGGTTTGAGAGAGGCTGCCAAGCCTGCCCCTGTCCCTGGGTGGGGATGCTGAGGTTCAGCTCTACTTTCTCCAGGGGCACCTTGTGAGGCGTGTTGGTACTGAGTCCCAGTCTACCATTGGCAAAGCCCAGAGCCAGCTCCAGGGTAGCCTGGTGGGAGCCTGGTGCCCTGCTAGGGCAGGAGCATGAAGATGCAGTGGATGGCCCCGGGGCATGGTGGCTGGGGTTGGAGATGCAGAGACAGGGCCTTGAGGGGGTGCTAGCCAGTCTAGCTCTGGGGGCAGCTGGGCATTGCTGGAAGGTTGGGCCTCCTCTCAATAGCTTGGCAGGTCCCAGGGTCCCCAACCCTCTCTAGTTTGGATGGTGTTCAAGGGAAGTGAGAAGAGGCAGCCCAGTAGGGGACCATGAAGCTTCTGTCTCATCACCTGCTGTCCCAGGGGCCCTCTTGGGAGGAGCTGTCCCCGTCCCTTGCTGGTGGCCTACCAGCTGAATGTTGAAGTTCTGGGTGCCAGCCACTGGAGCAGGGTGCCAAGCCACCCAAGGCCACTGTGTTCCTAAGGCTAGCAAGTGGGCTGAAGGTCCCAGACATGGCCCCTGCCAGGTGGCAGTGGAAGACAGGCCCTGAGGAAAGCTAGAAGATGCAATCCTTCTCCCAGCTGCCCAGCTGTGCTGGGCCTTCTTCCCTCCATCCAATGATAGCCACCATGAGAGCCTGGATCCCCCAGGGCCAAGAATCCCCATCAATAGGTACAGCAGTCTCCCTGGGGAAACCTTGGGAACACAGATTCCTGGACTCTACCTTATTTAGCTCTGTGGGTGTTATGGTTTAGATCTGAAGTGCGCCCCCACAGTCTTTTATGTTTTTGGAAGGTGACTGGATCATGGGGGTTTGTCAGTAACTCATCCACTGATGAGTTCACAGCTGAATGTACTGTTAGAGGAGGTCACTGAGGAAGTGACCTGAAGGGATGTATCCTTGTCTTCTTGGCAGTTGTTGAGCAACTCCTCTTTACCAGGCTCTTCTACCATACCTCTTCTGCCTTGGAGCCAACTGACCATGGACTGACCCCTTGGAAACCATAAGCCAAACACACTTGTCCTACTCTGTTTCAGATGTGGAATATTTTGTCTAAGTGATGTGGAAGTGACTAACATAACACATATCTGGGTGAGTTCCCAGCCCAGATGGCTCTTCCCAATCAACCCCATGCAGGCAGCCTCTCAAGGCTTTTGGTTGAGCAGTGCCAGAGGTCCTGGGGCTTCCTGATGTTGGCCCCAGGGTTCACATGTGTGCAGCCCTCCTTCCACTGATAAGTGGGATCATATCCCCCAAATTCAAGTGCTGGGATTCTAACCCCCACGGCCTCAGAATGTAGCCTTATGTTGCATGAGTGTCACTGCAGATGTAACTAGGAAGAGGTCACCCTGGGAACACACTTTCCCTTGAGGCTCTCAGCAGGAACCTGCTCTGCCCATACAGGGTCTCAGATTCTGGTCTCCGGAATTTGGAGAGAAATGTCCAGAGTTCAACTCATCTACTGTGGGGGGCTTTGTGACAGTGGTGCCAAGACACATGGCATCCTGGGGTGGGGCCCCTCATGCCACCATCCCAAGGGGGACACTATGTGAGTCCTGAAAGGTGGCGGAGGAGTAGACACACAGTGCCAGTCCAATGGCCTCCTAGGAAAGAGTGGTGGGGTTGCAGGAGCTGGAAGGTCTGCCCTCCTAGACAGCCCTGCATCCCTGTTGAGGTCAAGCAGAAACACTGGCTGGAGAGATAGCCAGAATGTGGGGCCATGACAGTGACGACCTCTCTGCTGGCAGGTGAGGCTGCTGAAGATGGGGAATGGCAGTGTGGGTGCCTGGCCTGCACACTGCTCCAGCTCCCTAGTGTGGTGGGGTAGCAAGGCATACTGCTGTGTCAGGCCAGCTGGGGTCGCATGCAAGGCACAGCCGGTTTCAGGGCAGGTACTGGTCACCCTGCAGGTCTGGTGTCACTCCAACGGACAGGTGTTTGTGTACCTGAACCAGGTGTGGGCCCAGTCAGAGTGGAAGCCAGCAGGGTTGCACTAGGGCTGGGGCACTGAGCAAGGGGGTCTTGCTGCCCCTCTGCGCCTGCTGGGTGGGACCAGGAATCCCCACACCTCCCTGTTCTATTTCCTACACCCCCTCAACTATTTATAGCTGTGTCTGCCTTGAGTCAGCAGCCTGGCCTCTGCCACCCCTGCCCATAGTGCCACCTGCCTGCTGAGGTCCAGCTGGGAAGGAGGCCCCTTCCACCTTTGCTGTGCACTAACCCTCCTTCCCTGGCTGCCCCAGGGGCACCCCACTGCTCTAGTTGAGGGGAGACACCTGGCTAGCTGTGGCTCAGACCCTCCCTTCTTCTGCCCACTCCACCTGGGGCACTCATCGGGCAACAGCAGCAGCCTGGGAGCCAGGCAGGCCCTTGCTCCTGGGGAGAGGTTGATGGCTCACAGGAAGTGGAGGAGAGGAAACAACAGATAGGTGACAGGGGAAGAGGAGATCATAACTTTAGGAAAATGGCAACTCCAGCCATGCCAAGTCACTCACTGTGAGGCATCTCAGCATTCCCTAGGTACATCAAGGCTCCTCTCTTCCAGACCTGCACACCCCAAGTGCCTCAGGCGTACTCTAAATCCATCAATGAGGGAGCAAAAAGTAGGACTCTGCTCCTAAGATAAAGCGCCAGGTGGAGAGAATTCAAAGAATGTTTAAATTATCTAGTTTAAAAAACAAGAAACAAAGCCAAGTCAGCTTGGTGCTGTATGCCTGTAATCCCAGCACTCCCAGGCTGAGGCAGGAGGATTGGACCTCTGCAAGTTCAAGGCCTGCCTGGAGTACATAGTGAGATCCTGTCTCAAAAACAAAGAAAAAAATGGGCCAGTACCTTTCTGGGGCCTGGGCTACCTTTTCCTGTGGTTTCCACCCAAGAGAAGCATGAATGATTCATGCTTCCAAAAAAATAACCACTTCTGTCTCTTGAGCCTTCACTCTTCCTTTTACTTCATGCTTTTGAATTTCTGCTTGATAAACTCCTCCTGCACCTGTTCCTGATTAGTCCTGAGAATTCATTTTCCATGACCAGAGTCAGCACACCTGCTAACTGGGTACAGTGGGTGAGGCTCCTGATCTTAGCTTCAGGACCCCCTGGGACCCCCATCCACTGACACACAGGCACTGCCTGGCTTTTGTGAAGCGCCACCCTACTTTGGAGGGGTGCTGGGGGGTCACTGGCAGGGAGAGGACACAGTCAGACTTTCCTCTCTGCTCTGGTACTGGCTCATGGGTGCACCTCCTCCCTCTTGCCTGGTCAGGAGTGGAGCTGGTCCCATCCACAGGGCACCCCAGCATGGAGCTGTCATATGGCTGCCTCTCCCTTGAGGAGTGACTCTGTGTTTGTAGGCCCTAGATTCCTGGAGCCCAGAGGCCTGGCCTGTGCCCTGCCCTCCTTGGGTAGCCCTTGCCCTGCAGAAAAGGATCCGCTTTCTCCAGGAGGTTGGCTCACAGGCCCAGGCTGACTGGACACTGCTGAGGACACCCTTGCTTACTGCACACCTGTCCAGGCCCATGGGTCCCCTGCACCTTCCTGGAAGACTAGGACAGCCCTGCACAGGCCTGTCGTTCAGACTCCGCTGAGGCCGGGAAGCACTTTCTGTGGAAATCTGATGTGGCCACCTGGCCTGTTGTTTAGACGTGCCACCGAGCGCCTCTCTTAGCAGGACTGGGGAGCCTGGCCTGCCCCAGCTGTCCTCCTTTGA
The DNA here is from genome assembly GCA_004027455.1 of Hydrochoerus hydrochaeris. Taxonomy (NCBI): domain Eukaryota; kingdom Metazoa; phylum Chordata; class Mammalia; order Rodentia; family Hydrochaeridae; genus Hydrochoerus; species Hydrochoerus hydrochaeris. The sequence goes on from PVLA01019327.1 coordinate 6,390, forward strand.
CGTTCTGAGGGACAAGCTCATCCTTCATCTAGTGAGGAGGGCCCTGAGCTGGGTGCCACAGGGACTCAAGGCTGCAGATCTGTTGCTTCCTTGCTCACACATGCGGGGTCTCCCTGCCACATGGGGACAGGTCTTGTCACACCACAAGGTGAGAACCAGGCGAACACCAGCACTGATATGAGGCCGACTAGCAGGAGTGTGAGTGGATTCGGGGCACTGGAGTCTCCCCCTAAAGGTGGCTTCTAGGTTGTTTCTGTCCTGGTGGGAGAGTGATGCGAGCACAAAAGTAAGGTTTCACATTTATAAAGGGAATGAAAAGAAAAGCAGCATACTGCAGAGCAGGCTGAGGCCAACCAGAGGTAGGAAGAGGCACTGAGCGAGCTGCAGGCCGAGAGCGGACCACGTGGCTTAGCCCTGCGCCCCTCAGGCCCACGTGGGGTCTAGGTCACCCCATCGCGGGCCTGCGAGTTCTCAGCTCTCGCCAGAAGAAGCGAAGCGGGTGCTCGCCCGTTGGTCCCCGCTTTGGGAAGGGTTTTTCTGCGGATCTGCGTTAGTGACGGATCTCCCACCCCCGAAGGCCTCTGCGGTCAGGTCATCCTGGCTCGAGGTCCTGCCTGCTTGACCCCCGCTCACACGCACCCCACTGCCGTTCTCGCTGGCTGTGCTGTTTCCTCTGTGCAGCTCCGTACCCCTCGAGGGTGCCTCAAGGTCTTTTTACACAGTGCACCGCATTCACCGTGCTGCAGTTTTGCTGACTGCTGTGCAGCACAGTGCTGTACTTCTGTGTTCTGTTACGCATCACGGTAGCCCACATAGGAGTCATCACGCTGGGGTTTCCTGTGCCATCCCTTTGTTCTGAGTTGCGGAAGGGACTACTCTGTACAATTCCGCATTGGTGACTGATTCAACAAATGCCCAAGTTGCAGGACTGGAAGCTGGTCGGGAACTTGGCGTCAATGAGGAGTCTGTACTGTCTGCAGCAAGGCTTCCCGCACCCCCAGTCCCTCCTTCCCAGTGAGCTTTGCGCCACCCACCTGTCCACCACACCGCCTGCTAACATTTGAAGGTTGACATCATTGTAAGTCGGATTCCTTTGTAAGTCTGATAAAAAGTGCATGTTACGCACCTTTGACACAAAAACACAACGTAAAGCATAAAAAAGAAAAAGAAAAAAACCAAATGCAAGGTCATTTGTCTCTGTGTAAGTTCACAACTTGAATGTCCCTAAATCAGGGATTTACTGTACTGGGGGTGGACCCCAGGGTCTGACTCACACTAAGCAGCGTTTTACCAGTGAGCTATACATCAATCTTTTAAAAATTATTTTCTTTTTTACTCTGAAGGCTCAAACTCAATCCTGCTGGCCCAGCCTCCGGAGCCACAGGGATTACAGCTATGTGCCACTGCACTCAGCCACCTGCCCCCATGCATCCACCTGCTGTCCCAGGGCTGGCAGGCATGGAGCCCTGGGAGGCCAGCCCAGCTGGCTCGGCTCCCGGTGGGCCTGGCAGAGGCCCCTCCTACACCTGAGCAGAGTCTGGCCCTGTCCCCAGGGTCTTGAGTCCGTATGCAGGCAGGGTTGTCGGGGTGGGGCCGGCTTGTCAGGCTCACCCTGGTGCAGGTGATCCTTGTGGAAGGCTGGTGCTTCTCCCTCTTCTCCATTCCTAGCCTTTATTGGCTCCCAGGGGCTCTCCGGGTTATAAATAGATGTTCTTGAGCTAAAAATAGCTTTGTGGGAGTCAGAGCTACTTCCAGCTTGCAGGACTTTCAGCTGAGGACTGGAGGACGTAGGACTTGCAGACCCCTCTGGCCACAGCCCTTCCTCTTAAGTCCTCTGCCAGACAGAAACACACACACATAGGTGCCACACATGCCCTGTGTACTGCACTTACCATCCAGTGTCACTGGTGTGGCCCCCACACCTGCTTGGGAAGCATAAGGTCTCTGGGAGCCCAGGGCCTGGCCAGGCGTGGCTTGAGACTGCTGACCTGCCTGCGCCAGTAACTCAGGTGCTGTGTCAGGGTCACCAGGCCCATATGGATGCTGCCCAGAAAAGTCATGCCCAGAAGTCCGTCCTACAGCAGCGCTGTGGCTGTGAGCACACTTGGAGGGGCTTGAATTCTGGGACCTGCCTTGCCCATAGTCCCCAGATTAGCATGGTCCCCCTGGATGATGCTGGCGAGCGCTTTTGCTTTTGAGGACAGGGTTTCACTACTCAGTCCAGACTGGACTCGAACTTGCAGGAATCCTGCCCCAGCCTCCCAAGTGCTGGAATTACAGGCGTGTGTCACTACGCTGGCCACTGGTGAGCTTTTGACTCTTGTGTACATGCAAGTACAAGCTACCAGACCCCATTTCTGCTGGCAAAGGGGTCATGAGGCACTGACACCCTCAGTCTGGAGGGATGCGGCTGGGCAAGCTGAGTTTTCAGTCATCAGCTCGAAGCCATTTCCATAGTCACAGCAGGAAGGACACAGAAGGGGGCCCGACCTGCTAAGGTACCTGAGGCCCCACACACCTGGCCCATGGCCACAAGTACCAGACTGTCTCCTGTTACCGGTCTGCTCTCCCTCAGCTTGCAGGCCCTAGCCCCAGGCTCCTGGCCTCAGGGTGCCTTCAGGGCCCCCCACCCCGTCCCTCACTCCACCCTCGCCCACCCCAGCCCAAAGAAAGGCAGTGGAGGCATGGGGAAAACATGTCTTGGGATTTATTACAACACATGGTTTCCAAATACAAAAGGAAGGAACAGGGAAGCGCGGCCCACAGGGGCAGGGCTCCCAGGGGACAGTCGGCTACTCGGGTCCACAGGCGCAGGGCCTTGTGTGTGTGGGGGTGCCCTCCTCTGCTGGACTTTCTAGCAAATACCAGGAGGGGCCAGGCCCATTCTGGGAGAACCCTGAGGCCAGGCAGGGCTGGGGACTTGAGGGCCCTCGTGCCTACCTCCCTAGCACGCTTGGGACCTTCTCCCCGCCCTGGCTGCCAACTCTGGGGTAACAGTGTCAGGAGAGTGGGGACAGTGACAGACTGAGACTTCAGGGCCCTCCGTACCCCCACCCGGGGAGGGCAGGGGCCCAGCCAGCGGCCCCTGACCACTGTCTCCTGGACAGCAGAGGGTGGGCGATGTGGGCAGTACAACCTCCATACCCAGGGTCACCTCAGAAACCCAAAGCAACAGACAGGAGGCAAATTTACATAATTAATAATAATAATAATTAACCAATAATAATAAATACTTAAACCTCTAATCCATAGATTGCAAATACAACAATGATAGCTTATTTTCTTGGGGACAGGGCATGAGGGGAAGAAAGGAGTGGGACTGGGACTTTGCTCGAAGGAGGGATGACAGGGACACAGGGCAGGGTCAAAAGAACAAACAGAAAGACACAGTGGTGGGGGGCAGGCAGTGGGCAGAAGGATGCCACCCCAGGCCCATCCAAGAGCCAGCCCTCCTGGGCACTCCTGCCAAGCCTTTGGGCTTCCTGAGGTGCCGGGCATCCCTTGGACTCCAGGACGAGAGGCTGTTCTTACTCCCAAGGCCTCGGGCCCCAGTGACCCGAGAGGGTGTGGGGCAGAGCAGCTGAGGCTCTCTCCTGCCTGCACCCCATGCTGGCCCTCCTGGGCCAAAAATGCCCCAGAGGATGGGGGCTGGCACATTACCCTAAAAATGTGTGGGAGAGTGCCTGGGAAAGGAAAGGGGTACACAGAGGGTTCTCTCCTGAGAAGCCCTGGGGGGCCAGGCAGACGAGGGGGCTTCTCTAGTACCTGTCAGGGGGGCAGCTCTCTGAAGCCGAGGACCCCAACCCTAGAAGTCCAGGAGCTTGGCAAGTGCAAGCCAGGCCTTGGGGGCAGAGTTCTGCAGACCACAAGTCACCTCTTGGACCCAGACAGGGCTCCTGTCTGATCAGTGCAGGTACCAAACCAGTCTCCTTTCCCACAGGCTTCCCTGGGGATACCTCCAAAGGAGAGGAGAGCGGCCACCTCTACAAGGCCTCTCTGGACCTGGCACAGGTGGGGGGAACCCATGTCCTCTGACTCAGGAGCCAGTGCTGGTCAACACCTACCAGGGGACAGCCCTGGGTGACAGGCAGCAAGGGTGTCCCCATGCCACCAAGAGCTGTCCTCCGAGCTGGTGGGGCCCCTGCTCCTGTGGACAGCCCCCCCATCTATGGCTTTGGTACAGAGCCCAAGGGAGGAGGCTGTGGCAGGGAGGAGACAGGCGGTGCGGAGGGAAGGAGGGAGGGAGGTTCTGCGGCTCAGTTTGTGGCAGAGAAGTTTTTTTTTCCTTTTTTCCCCTTTTTCTTATGTAAAAAGTGCACAAAAGCCGGGTGGTCTCTTTGCAACATCAGCAGTGTTTCAGGGTGAGGGGGGGCGCAGGGAGGTCCCAGGCTTGGCACTGTAGCTCAGTGACAGTGACGGAAGGTGACCTCCTATTGCTTAGAGATGAGTGTTTCAGTTTAAATACCAGACAGTAAAAATAGAGCGCCCAGGGCTGCCCGCAGGTTGCCAAATCATTGCCAGCATGAACTGCTTAAATAAATAAAAAATTGAAATATTTACTTCTCGGTAAAAATTGCAGTAAAACCGTTTACCTTCCTTTGTATTATACATAATCTATATTTATCCTGGGCCTGCTGCTGCCTGAGGAGTGAGGCAGTGGGCCAGGGACCAGGCCGCCGGGGTCAGGAGACCTCGATGACCTCCACGCTGCCTGGGAAGCTGGCCTGCTTGCTCAGGGCAGCCAGCTCCTCGCCACGCACGCACCCCTCAGCCATACCCTCCTCGAATTCCATCTGGCAGCTGCGCCTTTTGAACTGGGAGTCAGGGGCCGGCTCCTCGGGCCAGCCAGCGCGCATGTCCCTGGTGCTGCCCCCGCTGCTGGCGCCGCCCGGCCCAGGCATGCCTGCCAGGCCAAAGACCCCCTGTGCACCCTCAGGGCTGAAGCACCAGGGTGAATCGGGTGATGGCGTCCCTGGGGAGTCCAGCGGTGGCACCCAGGCCCCGGGGCTGGCTGGCTGACCTGGGCCAGGCAGTGTGGGTGTGGACAGGGCAGAGAGGCCATGGTGTGGAGTCTGGCGCCCTGCATCGCCGAAGTTCAGGCCGAAGCTGTGTGCCCCTGGGGAGCGGGCTGGGGAGCCAGTGGGGGGCCGGTGCCGGCGGCGGGGCCTGGGGCGCATTTCTGTGGTGGCATCCGGGCTGTCAGCGCCTGGTGAGGGGAGGCCCAGCATGGACCCTGAGGGACTGTCCAGCTTGCACAGCTTGGGAACCTCGCTGGGGTCTGGCAGCCTGGGATGCTCAGGCCGCTGGCTGGGGGCGTAGGCTGACTTGATGTCCAGGGAGAAAGAGCGCTTGAGGCGGTTGGTATCCTGCAGGCGGTCGGAGGACAGGTGCAGGCCGCGCAGGCCCTGCTGCAGGGCGCTGGTGGCTGGGGTGGCGGCTGGGGCCTCCCCATATGTGCTGCACTCCCTGGCTGCAGTGACTGCTGTGCTCCCGGTGGCAGCGCTTTCTGAGGTAGGTGGTGGCAGCCTTGGCAGTGGCACCCCTGCTGCGGGGCCTGGGAGGGAGTCGGGGGTCCCTGGGCGGGGAGTGTCGCCCTGCAGGGCAGCCAGCAGTTTCAGGCTCCGCTCATACTCCAGCAGCTGGCCCAGGAAGTTGAAATTGGGTGAGATGGACGGGCGTCGGTCCTTCACAAACCTGGGTAGGAATGACTGTTTGGGTAGGCGGTTGGGCAGCCAGGCTACCTGCAGCCCCCCTGAACTCACCATCAGCCCCCACCCACCAGGTGGTGACGCTGTGGGGAGGCCAGGGACAGGCACACGTGGGGTACCTGTAGGCATCATCCGAGGACATGCCCATGGTCTTCATGATGTAGGCGATGGCGATGGTAGCAGAGCGGGAGATGCCGGCGAGACAGTGGACAATGACTTGGCAGCTGGACAGCTTGGCTTTATCTGGGCAGAGGGGCCGAGGGGACTGGGTGAGGGCTGGGAGGGCAGGCCCCACCCTGCACCAGGCTACAGACCCCACTTCCCAGTGCCTGGTCGCCTGCAGGTCCAGTGTCCTTTGTAAGCCCTGTCTCTGGGCTGCGCCTCTCCTCCCCTCCCCTCCCCT
>PVLA01019328.1:0-12523 GCA_004027455.1 Hydrochoerus hydrochaeris
TTTGATAACAAACTATGGTAATCTTGATTGTGATATTTTAATTATATTTCAATAAACATGATTAACATATTCCATAATTTTATGTGCTAAATAAATAATGTTTTAATTATACAGTTATTAATCTTTAAATAATTAAAGTAAGAAACTGCTATATTCTTCATGAATTATATTTATAAGACACAGGGTGGTAAATTATCTAATGATTCATTAATTTTCCAAAATTTCATAAAACTGTGATATATTTTATCTTTAAAGCCTACTTTCATTTAAATATTAAACAAATTAAATAAGGTGTTGGGTTTTTCTTTATAATGGAAAATAATGTGGATGATTTTTTGTATAATAAAATATTTGAATAATTTTTCAATCTATTGCTATAGAGAAGAATTTGGTAGATTAAAACTATTTAAGGAGTAACAATGCTCAAAACCTATCTGAATTAAAGACACTATGGTGGAGTTTGATGCCTTCAACATAACTTTAGAATGTGAGGAATATATGATTTAAGTTATAATCATATGTAGGTGATAGTAAAGCTGATACATTTTCCCTCAAAATTTTATCTTTTAGAAATAATGAATTTACTTAACCAGACTCCTGAACCTTTGCTTTGGTATCATTTTGAAACTAATAAAATGTGTAATATCTTACCAGAAATGGTAAATATATACTACATTTGAAATAGCTATTTAACTCAATTTTAGGAGAATGTCTGACAATATTTTGAGAAATATTTATCATTTATTTCATGATATTGATGTCTAAATGATGACAAGAAAGAAAAAAATGTTTTAAGTTCCATGGACAAAGTGGAACATGTAAACTTACCATTTATGTGTCCATAATTATTAAAATGTGTAAGTTTAAAATAAAATAAAATTGCTAATGTTCAAGTACTTTAGACAATGCACTCATATATAATTTATTTTAGCCATTAGGAACACTTCAAATTTTAGAAAGCTACAATAAAACATTAAATTATTAATTAAAACTCCTTTATAAAGTATATCACAAAGATATCAAATTAGGAATATGAGCACATTATACTTGAATATGCCAATTAAATACTTGTATGTAACAGTTTAAAGCACATTTAATTTTATGTCCCCAAGTTAATCATCTTATCTATTATATTACATGTGTTAAATTCACCTTTATTTTTAAAAATATTTCATAATTCTAGACTGTTTTGAAAAACTGCATTCACTGATGAGACACTCTAAAGATGTGGATATATATTGCTTCACTTACTAAATTTTTTATTGTTAAGTTGTTTTTTTAAATTTTGAAGGTGGTAGAAATACAACAGAAGACAGAACAAAGCCAAATGAAACAGAGCAGTGATACTGGTAGAGAACTTCACAGCAGGTTACCAGGATAACAGTAATAGTTACCATAGTATATCTCATTATCTTCACAATAGTTGTCTAGCCAATTAGGTATAGCAAAATCAAACCAAAGACAGAACATTATAAAACCTTTAAAAAGAGAATATTGAATAGAGTAAAGCAATTAATCATAATGAAACAAAGCTGAAAACAACATTTGCTTTCAAACAGAAAGTAGAGGAGAACCCCCTCCCTGCTTATTTACTATATTGCATACAGTCATCCTCACAAGAGCTACTCAGACCTCTTTCCCCAGTTGCTAATGGGGGAGGGGGGGTTGTGGGATGTCAGAAAAGAGATAGACTAGACTTATCATGATTAATATTTATGTGCCAAATTTGGGGAGTCTAAAGGATATTCAGTATGTAAAACATTTTTTAGCTGATTTGTTACATTTGAACATTTGAGTGAGTAAAAGTCCAGCTTACCAAGACTGATAGCATCACCCAATTAATTCAACAGCAAAGATATAGTTAAGTGGCAAAGTTTCTCTTCTTCTCTTATTGAAAAAGCATATTGATCTTCTTTCTGAGCACTGCAGCTCCTGATTCTCAGACTTCTGTAGCGAACTGCTGGATTTTCTCATTATCAATTTTGCATGTCACATGGTGCAAGATTTATTGGCATGAAAAATATTCCTGAGTGGTTCCCATAAGAGACCTCCTCCTATTTATCTCTATAATATTCTGCTAGACTGGTAAACATTTTAAATTCAATCAAAGAACTTGATCCTGAAATCTTTTCAATGGTGTGTAAGAATTAAACTCTTTTTACTAAATTTATTTCAAATTAATATGAAAAGCATTATTTTCCTATGCCTCTAACTAGAATCAGGAATTCCTAATGGTGCTATTTAATATATTTACACAATTCTGTTTCTCTTCAGATACTACAAATATTTTCCCTTTTTCATAGATTTATTGATTTTAAGTGTCTTCCACGTATTTGTTTGGAGATTTATAATTCAAATTATTAAATTTATAACTCTAAGAGAAATCATAATATAAAAATAATTTTTGCTAATCCACTCTGTTTTATCTGAATGCTTCTAGAGCTAGTGTTGCAGAAATGCACTAAGAGAAAGGTAACACTGACAGTTTATTTTATTTAAAAAACACTTAAGGGAGTCTTGAACATCCAGCAGAATAAATCATGTGTTCTTTTCATTAAAACTTTTGAAATTGAATTTTATTGCCACATAGATGCAAGTTATTAGAATATTAAAACACCACCACCTGATTTAAATGCATACTTTCCCTCAGGCTCCTCCTATTAAGCCTCTATAGGTTTCTAACAACCAAGAAATTGGGATAGATTTAATATCTAACTAGAGGAAACAATGTACACACAGAAAATAAAATATAATAAAATATTAATAACTGAAATTAAAAACAACATAAAATTTAGATCTTAGTGTAATGACTACAGTCCTCTGGAGAATGAGAAGTTGTTATAAAAAAGTTTCCCTGTGTAAGGTTACTTAGAAATATTTATCATAGCCAAGAAAGTTTTCTTAAGATGAAACAAAGTATCTATCTCCTCAACATTACTCTGGAAAACTAAGTGATACTTTTTATATTTTGTAAAGTACTTGACATTATTTTGACCATACAGGGTACGTGCCACAAATAAAATTGCAAGGAAATGAACAGACTATCCATCTCCAAAACTGCCTTGGTCTTGTAACTGTTTTGATAAATAAAATATATGAGGAAAAAAACATCAATTTCCCAAGTCAGACTTCAAAACTGAAAGATTCTTCTTTCTGTTTCTTTGAATATTTTCTCTGACAAATACAACTTCCATTGTATGAAGCAACCATGGCATTTCTGTGGAGCTGAGCATGAGGAGGAACTGAAGCACCTAGCTGACTATTTGTACTTGGAATTAACACTTCTTGTGTTCTTACCAGTGTTATACCTCTTACAAAGATTTGAACATTAAATAAATGTTAATTTGTTAATATTTTAAATGAAAACTGGCTTCATACATGTTGATGTAAAAAATTATTTCACAGAAACACTTTTAGGTAGGTTTGTTTATCATGTTTTAAACTATGATTTTGTAATTTATTTTGAAAGTCTGGATTTGTTCTCCATTTTTCTTGCATTATGAAGTAACGATTTGACTACAGTAATTCACCAAAAGATTTGAGATCATAAGACACATATGAGGAAAGAAATGCATGGCTTTACAGAGTGGCAGTAAATTAAAGCCCAACATACTTACAGCACAAATGATGAATGTATAAAGGATCTAAAAAGGAATATGTTTATATTAGAATTTGATGCATTAATATTGAGATATGAATGTTATGGTACAAAAGATCTCACTAAATATTTGACATATCACCGGTATTTCTGTATAAAAATAAACCTATAAACTTTTAAAGTTCAATTCACAACAGGACAATATGTGAAATATTAAAAATACATATAATTTTGTTTTATAAAGATTTTAGCCAAATGAATATATTCAGAGATTTAATTTTAAAAGTTTAGCAAAATTAGGATAACAAAATTTTTTTTAAACTTTATCATGAGGACTGTTGGACAATTGTGTAGACTCGTTAAAATCATCCAATTTTTTAATTTAAATATCTGAATTGTAGGACATGTGAAATTTGTCTTAATAATGCTGTGATTTAAGTAAATGCAGATACACTGCTCTAACTAGTGTCAGAAAAAGAAATAAGAAGAATGGTAGCATAAGCGAGAATTGACAGACTCCCACTGCCACACTGACTATGGAAGAGAATCTATGAAAATAAGTAGAAGTGGGCACTGGGGGCAGAAAACCTACTAGACACAATTAGCAGACACTGAGACATGAATCCAACCATATTCATCTGATACAACCGAACAAGACTGAGTTGACCAATTACATCAGCTTAAAAGAGGATCTTTCCTTCATGCCTTTACTGAAGAGCTCACACCCAACAACATAATGATTTTGGACTTCAAGGCACCCTAATTGGAGAGGTTATTTGAGGTTGCTGGGACTTAAACCACAGAGAATAATGGGATTTTGAGGGCTTCTTGTAGGAGAGAAACTATGCTGCATTTAACCTCGTGAGTCTGATTTATTTCACTTAACAATGTGATCTCAAATCACATTCGTTATCCTACAAATGACTCAAATTTATCTTTCTTCATGGAAAACTGGTATCCTACTGTGTGTAAATACATGTTCTTTATTCACTCACTACTGATGGACTTATAGACAGTTCTCAAGACTTACTTGCTTTGCCTTTAGCGGCTATACTGATAGATTTGCATGTATTATTATAATATGTCTTTATTTCATGAAGATATCTTGACTCGGAATAAAAGGGTAAAATGAAATTTTTAGTTTTAATTTTGTGAGGAATAGTGGTTTTACTAGTTTACATTCCCTTGAATAATGTAGAATAAACAACAAAACAAAAGAGAGATAATAGAAGGTACAGATATAGATCTTTCTCAAATGAAAAGGGATCAAGAGACTGAGAAAGAGGAATCAAATGGGATGAAATGCAGGAATTAATGTATCTCATAGAGTAGTACCAACTTCAGAAAAGGAATGCAGACATTATGTACTACAAGCACGTGCTAATAAAAAAGATAAAGTAGCTAAAGAATTGAAACGTTCTCAATGCCAAATTTGAAATAATTTTTATACATCAGTAATACAACAAAAGCTGACTGAATAAAAAATCATGTAAGCCTATTCCATAGTAATTATTTTGCTTAGTTATCAACTCTTATAATTTAAACTACTGAAAGATGTTTGTTTTATTAGCTTGCACAGAAAAGGGAAATTGAAGCCCATCTTAGTGTCTACAACAGTTAACATCTATGTTTTCTTATAGCATAGAATTAATTCATATAATAATCATATACTAATTCTTTTTTATTAGAAAAGTTAATTTTCAATTTGCAAAAAGTAAAACTAACGATCATAATAGGGAATCAAATATTAGATGTGAAGAGAAATTTAATAATATGTCTAATCATTTTCTGTTACTGAAAATGCTTTTTCCTCCCAAAAATTACTAAAGATTCTGAGACAGTACACAACCAAATGCATGGGAAAATAAAGGATGATTTATCAAGAAAAATAAGGACATTATTTTGAAATTAAAAATGAACATTTTAGCCGGTTTAATTATTTCATTGAAAGATCTATAAACTTTGCATTCCTTGAAACTAATTCAAAGGAAATTATAAAATAAACATTCAAAAGCTGTCATTCATTTTTAAGAGACCCATGTCCTATAAAATAACGAGAATGATTTTTCCTGAAAAAGAAAATAATTTATTTTAAATACATACCATGAGGCTGAAACTAAGTGCATACATTCATAAATTTCTCTAAGTACAAATGTCAACAATGCATATACAATAAAAATTGTCAATTAATAAAAACAATAAAAATAAATATGTGTAATATTAAAATACTAGGATTAAAAAAGGACATAAGATTTAAAGTTTGGTTAAAAAATAATAATTCCATTAATATATAAAAAACTTATATGAAAGAATGCAAATATTCTGTATCTGGACATTTAAGTAGACAAAATGAACTGAATGTATTCCTAACATCTGAATTCCCGTCTTACACAAAGAAGAGCACAGTAGATTCAAATGTTTTTTCTAAAAACTGAGGTTGACTGATGTTGAATGGAATTGATTCACAAACTATATTTAGAAACATGACCTCAATAAGGATCTCAAAGGCAGTTTTCTCAAACACATCAGAGATCAATAATCAATTACACAATTCAATCTAAACATTGATAATAATAGAATTGGAAACTTCATAGAAAGCAGATGCAAAGCCCACATGAAATATCAATAGCAATGGAAAACACAAACTCATTTGATCTTTAAAATCTGAAAAACTTCCCTGAAGAGCAGGAGACCAGTTGTTGATGTTGTCTGGTGAGGTGCCATATTGGGAACCTCATATGACATCCTTGCCATTACTGTGCTCTATGGATTGTGAGAAGTCTAAAAATGCTATCTGGGGAATAGACAAGTTTTTATAAATTTGGAAGTCATTTTTACTTTGGGGGTTGTTTTTAGAACATTACTAGAAAGTTAAATACAAAATCAGTCAGAGGCCTTTGGATCAGCTTCTAAAACTGATGCATTTATGCAAAGATATATTCTTTATTAATGTTTGCATAGAAGATGAGATGAGAGAGCTTATCAATTTAATCAGTCTTGAGGGAGACCATAAAAAAATGATCACCACTCTGTGTGACTGTCAAATTGTGTTAGAATTTAGCATCTGTTCCTTAGAAAAAAATCTGCTTTCTCTTTTTTCTAGTGTCTTCTAAATTTTGAAAAAGGTAAAACATTGTTTCATGTTTATATATTCAATATGACTAAATTTTTATGGTTAGTGTATTTTGAGATTTTATAATACTTTATAAAACAGGCCCTGTCAATTTTCATGAAGAGTTTAAGAGAACAGAATTTATTTTTAAAAAAAACTTAATAAGACTGACTGTGCAACGAAATAAATTGGTTATCCTGAAAAATAAATGCAGTAAATAAAATTTTATATTTTTGTTTTTAAAACTCTATCAAATGAATTAACAAAAGATAAAATGAAAGTAACAGAACCAATTTTTCAATTGTTTTGGACCCCTTGAGTGATAAAAATATTTGAGATTCTATCAAGACCAGGCACTACATTTCATATTAGCAATTGTGGAATGAAGTAGTCTAAATTACTAGCCATGTAGATTACTTAAGCAGCAGCAAGTATTTATTTTGCTAACTGCTTATTGTATAAGGGTCAGTTTCCTAGGGGTTACTGAAAATGTTTAAGAAATAAGTAGAGATAAACAATATATTGGCCAGGTTAATTGTTAGAGTAACACTGGGAAAATTATGCAGAATATTAGAATTAAAAAATATATAATCACTCTATATGAATTACATTATAATTAGTATAGAAAGAAAGGCTTCATAGAAAGTATGTAATTAGCATAAGACTCAAAAAAGCACAAGAAATGATTTGTGCTGATAGAGGGAAGTTTTTTGACATGATCAAGTGATAGAAACGATTAAGGCTGCAATTTTCCCAATAATTTTGTTATTGGAAAATCAAACCTTTACCTCACTGCTCTGCAGATGGTGGGACTAGAGCTTGCTCATATTCTTCAGGAATTGTAATTGCTTGTTCACTTATCTGCATTTTCTTCACTAAACTCTAAACTTTTGGGGGCCAGGGATATATAGTTCAGCAGCATAGTGTCTGCTATGCATATGTGAAGTCTAGAATTTGATTCCTTATACAAAATAAATAAATAAATAAACTACTCAGCTTTTTCTCTGTCACATTGCTCAGAATTATTTTGTGGGCCAAACGTTGATCTCTAGCTGTCCTTTATGTAGCACACACTGCTAATTTGGTTCATCGGTAGTTGATTTTCAACTTTAGTATATAGGTATCAGAAAATTTGGTAAATATTTCACAGTATTTAAGTATTAGTATACTTTCCTGTAATTCTGTTTTTCTTCTTTGAGTTGGTAAACAATACTGTCACAATTTGAAAGGTCTTATCAAATATGATTTCTTCTATATAATCTGTGCTTTATAGTGATAAATGCTTACAAATTTGGAATGTTATTCTATGCAGTATAACATCAACTGCATGGAAGTAAATATTTTACTAATGCTCCCCTACAGAATTTTCCTGTTCAGGATAAAGTTGATGTTTTCCAAATATATAAAATCAGGTCTAGAAGTCTACATGATTGAATGTACAGCATGTACTTAATGTTGACCGTAAAAAACTACACCTACAAAACTGATACAAATTACAATACAGAAATATCCTAAGAAAATTGGAAAAATCAAAAAGATTCGTGAGAAATATTTCTTCTTACATATTTGAAATCAATAATCATAAAAATGAAAACTATCTTTTCCAAAGCATTTATTAAGAAATTTCCAGAAGGGTTTTGATAATGTAAGGTTTATAAGGATTTTTCTTATCTTTTACATTACTTTAAATATTAAAATTGAAAGAGAAAATTCATTCTAACTGGAATAACTAGCCTCATTAGTATGGCCACATTTTAAATAAGAATTTGGGGAATATATCCAAATGCAGGGATTGAAGAAAATTCATACTAATTAAGAAGAAATAAGAATGAAAAGTACTGTAATAAGGTAGCAAAGATTTTTTTGTAAAAATGGATAATACCCTGTTTTAGGTAATCCAATATACTTATTAATGTAATCACAGAATTAGTAAGTTAGACAAAGTATGTCCATAAACCCTCTTGCAGGTTGACTATAGTTCCTATACAGAGCATCTCTATGGACCCTACCTCCTGATCTACTCTGCCTGTCTTTTTTTTGTTTTTTTTTTAGTGTATCAAGGCCATCTATGTTAGACATTATAGCCAACCTTCTTTGCCTCATTTCTGCTATGCTATTTTTCTGCTTTTGTTTGTCTACTTTTCTCCTTGTCTATTGCCTGCCCCATTCATTGAGGCCTTTCTGCCACTGTTCGTAAAATCCTGGTATTTTTTTTCTCTTTCTCTAGAATGTCCTTCAGTATTCTCTGTAGGATTGGTGGTCACAAATTTCCCCAGTTCCTCTTTGTCATGGAAGCATCTTGTTTCTCCATTAATTTCTAGTGACAGTTTTGCAGGGTACATCAATCTGGGCTGGAGGTTATTTTCTTTCAGGGCTTGGAATATTTCACTCCAAGCTCTTCTTGATCTGATGGTCTGTGTGGAGAAGTCAGCCATGAGCCTAATGGGCTTATCTTTATAGGCAATCTGTTTCATTTCTCTGATGGCTTTTAATATTCTATTTTTATATTCAATTTCTGGTATCTTGATTATTATATGTCTGTGGGTACTCTGTTTTGGTTGTAGGTGGCTGGAGTTCTATATGCCTCACATAACCAATGTCATTTTCTTTTCCCATGCTTGGGAAGTTTTCCTTAATTATTTCCATGAATAGCCTTTGCAATTTGCCTGTTTGCATTCCTGCTTCTTCTTTCACATTTCTTATGCTAAAATTATAGATTCTCTTGTTGTCTTCTAGCATTTGTATTGTTACTGCCTGTTTCCTTGTTATTTTTAAGAGATCTTTCCTTTCATGATCACACATTGCAAACTTGTCTTCAAGTTTTGATTGTCTATCCTTAGTTTCTTTTAAGCAGTTTTTCCAGCTTTCAATAGAGTTTTTAATTTCCTTGTAGTCTCTTTGAATCTGCTTCATGTATTCTGCATTTTCTTTATTGAATGTTTCTCTCCTTTTTTTGTGTTCCTCCCTTCTTCCTTCTGTATCTTCCTGAGAGATGCTTAGCTTTCTTTTATTACTCTTCTCATATCTTGCTTTACCTGATTTAATATTTCAGTTTTGAACTCATCTACAAGGTCCCAAAGATATCTCTTAATGTTTATTGAAGCCATGTGTGATGTTGCATGTTTGCCACCCTCAGTCTCCCTTGTTTTTCCCTCCTGGATCAGTGCTCTCAGGATTTTGGGCAAGGGGCTTCCTCTTGCCTCTCTCTCCTGTCATGGTCCTGGCTTCCTCCACTCAGGTGTACAGTGGAAGTCCTAGCCCCCTTCCCTGTTGGTCAGGGTTCCTCCAAAACACACTGGTGAGGGACCTCTGCCCACTCCTGCCTGCTCTTGTCATTAAGATGTAAGCAGGGGCTGTGTATGCCTGCCCCTCCCCACTGGGACAGCCAAACTTCAGGGGCCTTCACCAGGTTAGTGTGTGATTGGCATAGGGAATTGATTTGGGACAGCTCACTGGGTCCTGGCCAGAGGCACAACCCAGTTGAAGCAAATCCCACAAAATCTGCTCTGGGAAGGGAGCAACCAGCTGAAGTCACTGTCACTCCCAGTTCAGGCTCCTCCTGCTACTACACATGTGTACACATGAATTCAATTCAGTTCAGGCTCCTCCTGCTACTACACATGTGTACACATGAATTCAAGTCTTAGTGATTAGAACCAGATGCTGTAATTGGCTGTATACTGGTTCAATGTGCAATTTCAACCAGAGCCACTAGCAATTCAGACACTGGTTTTTGATAGATGAATGCATGTCTGAATGTAAGTTCATAGATTTGTTTGAAAAACAGCTATTTCTATAAGGAGCTTATTCTTATTAAATTTCTGGTAATCAGCATGTATGCCATCAATTTTAACAGATTCAACCCCTGTCACTACTATTTGCAACACAATAGAATCTGCCATGAAATTTCACCTTTTCTATTAGTGAGTTTTGTTCCAAAACATAATGCAGAAGAAAAATGACATCTTTTCATCCTTCTTCATAATCCTGTGACACTACCAAAATTCTAGTTAGTACAGAGATTTTAGAACATATAATTTTATATTTATCTATTGACATGGTAATGGGAACATATAGCTTTTTAGATAGATTCCTGTTGATGGGAAATTCTCAGTAAATATTCTATCTTCTTTTTTGTTACCAAAATAAGAAAAACCAAAGTTATATTTGAGTGATGTTTTTCTTTGAGATGTTTTACATTTTCTTTTACTAATTACACTAAATTCAAAACAATTGCTTCCTATAGTTATATATGCTTTATTTTTATTTTGAAAATTAGATTATGAATGCCTGTAAAGTGTATGTATATATTTGTTATGAATATATTTACATTTTCATATTCGTAATACTATATCTTAGGAGAAAAATCAAAAGTTAATATTATTTCACCATCATTTAGAAAAATTGCATGCAAATTCAAAGGTATATGAATGAAATTCCTGTAACACTAGAGTAGTCAATTTTGGTCAGATGTTATAAAAATACAGCAAATTCCAGTATACTAGCAAAATAAAACTATGTTCATTATTGAAACTTCTGACTAATGTAGGTTTATTGGAAGTAATATGCAAGACCTGTTATCCTTCATATTGAAACTTTAGCTTTCTTCCAATATTAGCTACTTTTTAAATTTATTTAGTCAGCACTTGGTAAAAGTACTAAGTATGTGCAAGATTTGCTTGCATAAAGTTCTAAAAATTATGTGAATGAATTTCACCTTATAGTCTATCATCCAAAGAGATATGAAACATAACAGAATCTTACAGTATGACTTCAAAATGTAAAATAAAAAGCATAGGAGAAAATAAAGTATTGGTAATCACTGATACAAATTTGCTTATTTTATACCATATTCGCATGTATAGATATCTTATGTGTTATCAGCAACACAAACACATGTTACAAAGGAAATATGGCCCCAAAGATGTAGTGACTATTTAAACACATTGAAACTGATAGCTACTGAAGAAAATCAAGCTTAATTTCCAGTGAAGAATTTTAGATGAAATGTCAAAATAATTTTTATATTAAAAATTTAATCTTAGCTTGGCAGTGCATGCCTATAATCCCAGTACCTCAGGAGGCTGAGTTAAGAGTATCCCAAGTTTGTACCAAACCCAAGGAATATAGTGAGCTTGTATGATCCTGTCTCAAAATAAAAATAAAAAATGGGTTGCAATGTAACAATGCAAAGGCTCTGTGTTCATCTCCTAGAACTGCCAAATAAATAAGTAAATAAATAAAACTAATAAATTAATTATAGCTGTATGATGGTCACATTTCAGACCACATACAAAGATTAATTTAAACAGTTTCCAGACACCCATATCCACAAATAAAAATAGATATATTCTAGTAGGTTAAAGGCAGGTAGAGTTTCTGTATGTTACATATCACATTCTCATTTCTATGAAATTTTTACAATCTACAATGTGAAGAACAATACTTTGTGTTCTTATTTTTAAAGAAAATGTTCTAAAATTATTTCTGAGCTGTTATTGTTTTATGAACATTATTCAGCATATATTTAAATGTTTGTATACTGTGATCCAATCTTAGAATTTTTATTTTATGTTTTGTGTACTTCTTACATAATGTAAAATGACAGCAGGCATAATGGATATGCATCTACTTTAATAAATATATTTCAATTATTTTAAAATCCATTCATTTTCAGCAAATTTATAAATATACATTGTTTTAGCTATCCATATGATAAGTCATTTTAATTAATATTTCAACTAAACACAACATTATGAATATATTTTTAAAAGCCTCATAAATATATACATAATTTATTTAAAATATATTAT
>PVLA01019329.1:0-12496 GCA_004027455.1 Hydrochoerus hydrochaeris
TACATCATTCTGGGTTGGAGGTTATCTTCTTCAGGGCTTGCAATATTTCACTCCAAGCTCTTCTTGATTTGATGGTTTGCATTGAGAAGTCTGCTGTGATTTTGATGAGTTTTCCTTGATAGGTAATCTGTTTCTTTTCTCTGACCATTTTTAATATTCTGTTCTTGTGATGGATTTCTGGGATCCAGATTATTATATGTCTGGGTGTAGATCTGTTTTGGTTGTAGCTGGCTGGAGTTCTATATGCCTCATTTATCTGAACTCCACTTCCATTACCTATGTTTGGGAAGATTTCCTTAATTATTTCTGTGAATAGACTTTTTATTTCATTTGTATTTGTTGCTGCATCTTCATTCACATATTTTATTCTTAGGTTATAAATCCTCTTGTCATCTTCTAGCCTTTGTATCACTGCTTCCTGGTTCCTTGTTATTTTTAAGAGATCCTTCCCTTCACAATCAGACTTTGCAAATCTATCTTCAAGTTTTGAAAGTTTGTCTTTAGTTTCTGTTAAAAGGTTTTGCCAGGTTTCAATGGACTTTTTAATTTCCTGATATTCTCTTTGGATCTGTTTCATATATTCTAGATTTTGTTTATATTCTTCATCAAAGGCTTCTCTCCTTTCTCTGGGTTCCTCTATTCTTTCATTTGTGTCTACTTGAGGATTACCCAGGACTTCTTTTATTAATCTTCTTATATCTTACTTCACCTGAGTTAGAATTTCAGATTTAAATTCAACAATGAGGTCACAGATGTATTTCTTTATTTCTGATGAGGCTGTCTCTGACATTACAGGTTTGTTGCTCTCAACCTCCTCTGCATTTACCTCTGTTGGACTCACTTTCCCTGGTTCCACAGTTGGGGACCTTTTGCTCTTTCTCTGTCTTGTCATGTTTTCGGCCCTCTTCAAACAGGTGGGTGGTGGAGGTCTCTGGGCCTTTCCTATTGCTTACAGTTTTTCTGTGTCACACTTGCTAGGGAAGTACCACCCCCCAGTCCCCTGCAGATCTGTGAGTTCCACACTGATAGCTGGCTCCTCCCCCTATGCCATTCAACCAGTTTATGCTTCAACAAGTTTGTGTGTTCCCCGGGGATGCCACTGGCCCAGAAAAGCCTCATCCCTGGCTATTGGGTTTCAACCAGGGGCATGGCCCTGCTCAAGCAGATCCCACCAACCTGATTTGGACTAGGAGTCATCAGTGGATGCTGCCTTGGGTTTTGATTCAAGCTGGCCCTGCCCAACTCCAAATGTCACCAAGCCAGTCCTCCCGGTTTGGGGAATACAGTTCCTATCACTCACCAAAGTTTGTGCAGCTCAACTGGCTGTTTCCACTCCCTGTCTCAGCACCTCCTCCAGCCAAGTGTCTGGAGCTCAGTAATCCCCGCTCTCAGCAGGGCCACGATCTCAGCTCGATCGTGAGTCACCTGCCTTTAAGACGTGCGATCAGGGCTTGCACAGCTCCAGTCCTCTGTCCATGCTTCTTTTTCTTCTTTTTTTTTGTTTCTTTTTCTTTTTCTTCAGTTTCTTCCTGGGTTGTGAGAATTCCTCTCCTTTTTTCTGGCTTTCTCCATGTTGCCAGATTCCAGCATCTGAGTCATTTTTATTTTTTTTCCTCAGAGAGGCTCTCTTATCATGCTGCCACTCAGCCGGCCATCTTGCCTACATCTCAATAGATTTTGTTTCTTGATCCATTCTCCCTGTTTTTTTTTTTTTTTGTCTTTTTGAGACAGGATCTCTCTATGCAGTTCAGGCTGGCCTTGAACTCACTTTGTAGCCTAGGCTGATCTCAAACCCACAATGATCCTCCTGCCTCAGCCTCCTTAGTGCTGGGATTACAGACATGAGCCACCATGCCCAGCTACCTGTGTTTCTTTTTATTACTGACCTGAGGTCATCAACATTAATGGTTACAGCCAGCATACACTGGTTTGTTATTCTTCTGCTATTCATGCTATTCTTCTGCTGTTGGCCCTCCAATTTACCCTTCATTCAATTGCCTGTATTTTTTGGTGATCCTCCTGTGCTGCTTTTTCTGGAAACATGGTCATCTTTATCTCTCTCTAGAATATTTTTTAACACTCTCTGTAGGGTTGATCATGAATTCATTCAGTTGTTCTGTAACATGGAAGTATCTTATTTTTCCATCAATTTTGAAGGATAGTTTTGCTGGGTAGATCAATCTGGGTTAGAAGTTGTTTTTTTTTCAGGGTTTGAAAAACTTCACTCCAAACTCTTCTTGACTTGATGGTTTGTGTTGATAAGTCTGCCGTGATTCTAATTGGTTTTCCTTTATAGATGTTCTGTTTCTTTTCTCTAACAGCTTTTAATATTCTGTTCTTGTGCTGAATTTCTGGTATCTTGATTATTATATGTCTGGGTGTAGGTTTACTTTGGTTATGGCTAGTTGGAGTCCTATATGCCTCACTTATCTGCATGCCAGATCCATTTCCCATGTTTGGGGAATTTTATTTTATTACTTCATTTTATTTTATTATTTCATTTGTGTTGAGCCCTGCTTCTTTACCTACACCTGTCATTCTTAAGTTATGTTTCTTTGCATAATCTTGCAGCTGTTGGGTTATTTCCTGATTCTGTGTTATTTTTAAGGGATCTTTCCTTTCATGATCACTAGCTGAGATCCTGTCTTCAAGGTTTGAAAGTTTATCTTCAGTCTCTTTCAAGTGATTTTGCCAGCTTTTGATTGAGTTTTTAATTTCCTGCATTTCTCTTTGAATCTGTTTCATACATTGTAATTCATTTCTACATTCATTCAAGGTTTCCATCATTTTCCCATGCTCCTCTTTATTGTCTATGTCTTCTTTAGACCTGCTGAACAGTTCTTTTGGTATGTTTGTGATTTCTTCTTTTACCTGAGACATTATTTCTAATTTTATTGCTTTTACAATCTCATGAAGTTGTTTCCTTACTTCAGTTGCTATCCTGTCAGAGATTTCAGGTGTGTGACTTTCTTTTGCCTCCATGACTGTATCTCCCTGCCTTATTGTGTGTGGGCTAGAGGTCTCAATATGCCTTTTGCTCCTTCATATTGACATTCTTCTGAATTCCTCCCAGCAAGCTGGTTGTGGGGTCCCAATGTGGCACTTCTCACATTGGCTGTCCATAAGGAGTGTAGGGGGATGGGACAGGCACCTGGGTTCCTCCAATTCCAGATTTACAGGGAGATAGCAGAGTGTGAAGTGGACTTCTCCAGAGCTATGCAGCTACAGTGGGGCCTTGCTGGTGATCAGGGGTGCATGTAGGTAGGGCCTGCTTCTCTCAGCCTGTGTATCTATACTGGGACTCCCACAATACTGGCAGACACAGGTGTGTGTTTGTCTGGTTCTGCTGGTGGATGATGGCTTTCTGAGGGAACCAAGGGCCACCAATGGTGGCCTACAGATGCCCAGGCATACCTGGCTGAGTGTCCCTGCTCTTGCTGGCTGCTCCTCCTGCAGGGAGAAGCCTTCCAGTGGCAGCTCCCTGAAGGTAAAGATGGATCTGCTGGTTCTCTCTGCCCACAGTGGCCACCTGTAGGACATGGCCTTTTGGTAGCAACACACAGTGGGCAGAAGTGGATCTGTCTCCTTTGACCCATGCAGGGCATACTGAGGAAAGGGTCTTCTAGAAGGTCTTCTAGAGGCAGACCTTCTCCTGGTTTTCTCTGCCCATGCTGGGCATGCAGAGGAAGGAGGCTTCTGGTGGTAGCTCCTAGTAGGCAGAGGTTGATACACTGTCTAATTTTCAGTGAGGTATTTTGGGCATGGCTATCTGTAATCCTTTCTTTCTGCCTCAAGATCTGACTACTTCAGTTAATTTGGGAGGGAAAGATGCAATGTAATTGGCCCAATACTTAGTTCTCTGGAAAATTTCCCTAGTATTTTTTTATGTTATAAAGGCAACCTGGGTATTGTCTTACAGAAAAAACTCATTAACAGTAACCATTATGCAATATGGGCAATATCAAGCAAATCAGGTAAAGTCAGGATAAGTTGGGCATTAACATACCATAACAATCAGATATGTACCATGCATAACCCTAGAGAAGAAATCAACAATTATAATGTAAGTATTAAGGCAAGCCAGGCATTGACTTAAAGCTAATATATACTACATACAAAAATTAAATCACCGCTAATTGCATAAAAAAATCAAAAGTACTTTTATCAGGTAAACTAACTTTCTGAAGTTTAATGATTATATTATTAAAGTATAAGGAGTTGGAAATGGGAATACAAAGGAGAAAAAATTTGAAGCCTTAAACTGTAGACTATGAGAAGAAAGTAGATCAAAGGATTCTACTGAGGAGTAGAAGGATGTTTACAGAATTAGGTAGCAATAACAGAAAAAATGGATAACAATAGAAGATAAAAGAAAAAGAGAAAATTAAAATTACATGGAAAACTAAAAGAAGTTAAAAATCTAAAGGAACACATTAAAAGAACAGGAAAAATAAACAAAAAACTGATAAAAACATGTAGAAAAAAAGCAAAGCAAAAGGACAAAGGAAAACCCCTCAAGTCCCAACAGAAATAGTGAAGAAGAAAAAGGAAAGAGGAGAAAAAAATTCTCTGTGATATTTGATGGCATGGTTTTCTTTTGGGATCTGAAATTTTGGGGCATATTAATTCTTGGTTTTCTCAGACATGTCTCTGCTTTTCTTTTCTTTTTTTTTTAAATTTTATTTAAAGAGAAAAAAATAGCAAAACAGCAGCCGGGTGTGGTGGCTCATGCTTGTAATCCCAGCACTTGGGAGGCTGAGACTGGAGGATCATTGTGAGTTTGAAACCAGCCTGGGCTACAAAGTGAGCTCAAGGTCAGCCTGAACAGCATAGCGAGAGCCTGTCTCAAAAAGATTAAAAAAAATAGCAAAACAGAAAAAAAGGGAAGAAACAATACAAAATTTCAAAGAAAAAGAAAAATAAACAGTAAGAAATCACTAGTTGATAAATTACATATTGTCTTCTAGCTATAGTTGTTCAAGTTACAAAAACCATACAAGGTGGACATTCAAACAGTGAAACTGTGAGCAGTTCCATTCAATGATCCAATAAAAACCCAGAAACACGGTCATCAATCCTACACACTTAAACATACATACAGTTATATCCTTTAGAGCACTTTCTTTTCCTCCTTTTGCTTTTCAAGTCCATTATCTGTTTAGTTATATCATGTTTCAGCTTGCTCAATACCTTACTGATTTGTTTTGTTATTTACTTTTCATTTTTTATTTTAACTTTTTATTATTTTGAAGGTAGCAAAATACAACAGAACAAGACAGAACAAAGCCAACTGAGAGAGTGCAGTGAAATTGGTACAGAAACCCTCAACAGGTTACTGGCATAACAGTAATAGGTACCATAGTATATCTCATTATCTTCACAACAGTTGTTCTTCTTTCAATAAGGTATAGCCAAACCAAAGGAAATATTCTAGAACTTATCAAAACAGAACATTGAATAGAGCAATATCATTAATCAGAACAAATCAAAACAGTGATAACAATATTTGCCTTCAAAGAGATGATAGAAGGAAATCCCCCCTACTTACTACATTGCATATGGTCAACCTCTCAAGAGATTTCTAGATCTCTGGCTCACTTGCTAATGAGGTGGTGGTGGTGGTGGTGGTGGTGGTGGTGGTAGTGGTGGTGGTGCCAGTGGGTTGATTCTTAGCCCATTTGCCAGTAGGCTCATGGGAGCCGCTGAGTGATTCTTCTCCTGCCTCATGCCAGGGGTGCTTATGGAGAGGGCAGGCAAATTGCCTTTCTGTGTTGTGCCTTGAATCCCTCCCTGGTGGGAGCTCTGGGGCTGCTGGTTCTCCTCCCAGCTCGGGTGTGGGCGGCTTACTGAGAGGGCGGGCAAATTGCTTTTTTGTGCTGCGCCTTGAGTCCCTCCATGATTGGGGCTCTGGGGCTGCTGCGTCTCTCCTTTTCCCAGGTGGTGGCAGTATACAAGTCAAGAGATGTCCCTGCTGACACTGGCAGATAAACAAGCCACACCCCAGATATTTCCCAATTCCTGTGCATCTGTTTCTCTCTGTCTTTTTTTTTTTTGTTTTTTTTACAGTTCTTCAAGCTGTTATTTTCTAGTATCTCAATTCCAAATTTCAGACAGGTCAAATTGCTATCACTCTCTACTACATCATTTTTGACTTTCTCTCTAAGGTCAACATTTTCTGAGAAAATGTGGTATTTATACATAATAGATTACTACATTGCCCTAAAATAGTATAAAATTGAGTCATCTATAAGAAAATGAATGTACATTGAGAGTATAATGTTTAATAAAACAAATCATACACACCAGCTTAAATATTGGGTGGTTTCTTCTAACCCAAAATACAAATAATTTCAAGAGTAAAATAAAAGACAATAGGAAACATAGAAATAAAGACTGTGCAAATGACAAGGGAATCTAGTGATGGTGGAAGAGGTGAAGTGGGAGGAAGAGAAGGAAAAATAAAAGAGATATGCATGCACCAACTCTACACAATAAATGTAATCATGTACTGAGAGTATGTAGTTAACAAAAGAAAAGTTCATTTAGTGCACCTCTAAGAATTGTCCAATTCTTAACAGTTCCAGTTGTGCTGAAAAAAACTACTTCTAAATTCTCACTTGAGACTCAAAGAAAATTCTTCATTGTGAGCCTCTTCACTGTAAAAATAAAAAAGGAAGTTAAAAATTTCCATTATATAATGGGAAAGGGTAAACATTCCGATTTCAAAGAAAGGGGTAGGGAGAGAGATAAGAACAGGACTAAACAAGACTAAAATCTAGCAGGCAAGCATGAAATCCTCTAACTACATGTCCAGCACCCAGGAAAGGAGATTGTGATGTGAATTTCAAATGGCTTATTGGCCTTATCACTATGGCATTGTAGGTTGCAGCCTGCATTGCTTCTATCTTGGATACTGCACTTGTTTCATGTGGGTTTTCTCATCAGACACTCCATGTCCCTTGCGTCTGGACTTCCTGGAGTTTCCATTGCATTTTTGGCTTCATTGTTGCAGCGTCAAGTATCACCCTGTCAGCAGCACACTTCCTGCTTTCCTAGGCCTTCTTCTGAATTCTAGGTAGAAGCCTCCACTTTTCCATTCCATGTGCTTGTAAAATCAGCAATATGTGGATGGTGCCAAGGTCTGTTACCTGTTGAGCAAACAATAATCAGGTCTCCATGCATCAATGCTGTGTAGGTTCTGAGTGCTTGGATGGCTGAGTACCGTGAAAGAAATCCCAAGGTAACAATTTTTCTTGGTAGTCCTTTTCCAGCAGTGGCTCAGGATCTCTCTTTTAAAATGATACATTTACACCTTTCCATTTTGGGGGCAGTCGTAGGTCAGGTTTTGCTGGTTCCTGAGACACCTTCAAGCCACTTTTTCTTTTGTCCTAAACCAAAGTACCTGACAACTTTTTAATGCCATTATTTACAACACCCATACTCAACATAGTCCTAACTTTGCAGGTGTCTACTTTCTGGAAAAATAAAATAAAAAAACAACTCACAGACTTTTCATATCTGGTCTTTTGCTCTTGATTCTCATGTAGATTTGACTAAAAAGAATAAACAGTACCCATTACACAGCCTGAACATTGAGGTACATTGAAATTTTTCTCCTCTAGATTTAATAGTCCACTGTTTTAAATCTCTTATTTCTGCAAAGTCTCAGGATATGCACAAAATAAAGGCAAATTTTCTACCTGGCTGTAATACATAAAGCCTCCAATATTACTGCTAATGTTGTGTTCTAAATTAAGACCTCCTGAGCTTGGTCTTTTCCCCTCTGCATTCCTGTCAGCATCTTGGTCTTCTAAACTCTGACCAGAATTTCCAAAAATGTTCAGTTTACAATATGTTAGTTTTTAACTAGCTTGCATCTTCAAATCCCATCAAAACTCCTCCTGTACACCAGTTCCACTTCAAGCCACACAATCATGCAAACTCAAAATTGATAAAATGCAGTAATCTACAGTTAGGGGCTAAGTTTGGGCCTGACCAAATCTTGGTTGAAAGTACTTCCACAATAACTGATCACCAAGATCAACAATGATCATGGCTATATTCAGTCCTAGAAAACATTTGGATGAGTAGGGATGACTACAATCCACCTAGTCTTCAATCAGTACATGTCTGCAAGTCTCATCCCTTCATCTGTGTGGGTCTCTGTTCAGTGTCAATTTTCCCTACTTTATTTTTCTCTGTGGCCTTCTTATCAAGTTTTATTTATTTATTTATTTATTTATTTATTTATTTATTTATTGTTTTAATTGTTATTTGTTTGTTATCTGGCTCTCCACATTGGAAGGTATCTCTCTGGCATGGAAAGATTTTGTGCCAGCACCTTGAAAGATTGTGGAAAGTGATAAATAAGGATTTGTTGGTAAATGAGTCCCCATTATATAGGGAAGGGAGCTATGGCTCAAGAAGATCAAGTCTCTAGGATAAAGTTATGCAGGGGATTCAGATGCACTGCTTTTTTCATCAAAAACTCAATGTGCCCTAACAGCCTAAATCTGGTGCTCCTACCAGGCAATGTGCTGTGCAGTTATAACTAAGCTATTTGAGAAGCTAAGACAGGAGGACTTTTTAAGACCAGGAATTTGAGGCAAGCTTAAGTAGCATAATTAGACCCTGTCTCAAACAACAGAACAAAACAAAACACAAAACTTGGTGTTTCCATTTGACTGCTCAATTCCACTCATAGGTATATACACAAAAGGGATCAAAAGACAGCATGTGTTTACATAAATACTTAAGCATGAATGTCCATTGCAGCAGTAATCTCTATGACACTATGTAGATCAAAGGAAGTGCCCCAAAGAGTGGATGGGACCTTCAACTTGGCCTGCTATGTAAGCTTTTGACTCATGTTATAAAAAAAATCTCAGGACATGTCAGTGTGAGGGATACTTTTATAGGTGAAGTTTGATAGGAAGGGAAGACTTTAGTGGAAATAACTAGAGTGGGCTCACTCTGATGCAGGACTTCAGATAGTTCACTTGCAAAACTAGGATACCAGATTTTAAGAATGAAAGCAGATTGGCCAGTATCCAGTCAGTTGTGATCTCAGCTCTGGTTTCCATTGCTCTGGAAAACATTTATGGTCTATGAGGCAATTTATTTCTTAGATGATTACATTGCGCTGAAGTAGTTCTGTTTCAGTTCACATTATGGGGTAATTGCTTTTGCTTGGGAGGAGGGGATTTCATCATGGGGTGCTCCAAAAAGCTCTGTTTTTACCTCCTGGAATCTGAGGTGACTACAGGTTTAGTACAAAGGCTGGAAACTTCTAGGCAACCACACAGTGGGTCTGCCACTGGAAATTATGTTGAAACTTTTTCTTAGACCATCTTATATTGGATTATTCATCCTTGAATGGGAATGAGATAGATTAGGTAAATTTAGGGTTAGTAAAGTAATACATAAACTTACATATGTGTATGTACATTAGATATATGACTATATTACTAATCTCTCTTAGTTCATCAAGAAGAACAATTTGTGCTGTCATTGTTTGATTGATTATTTTTGTATCTAGATCTTGTAACCTGAACAACTAGTTCTGAGATAACAATGTGCAATATATTAATTAGTATTAATTTCTTACTTTTTTATTTTCTTTTTTGAAATTCTGCATCATTTCAATCCTTTTTTATGTTTTGCTTTTTAAAAGAAAAAAAAGAAATCTTATTAGAAAAACAATACAGACAGGGCCTGCATGATGAGCATACTGGGATGATGAAGTATATTTCCCCAAGTTTTAATATAATAAAGGATAAAACATTTTTGCTGTCTCTTCCTTACCTATGTTTATTTCATCTATCCTAGATGAACAGTAGCCAAAGAACTTCAGAAACAGGAATGTTTAGAGTCCAATGAGTGGATAAATAAAATGTAGCATAAACATACAGTCTAATGTTATTTGGCAATAAAGAGAAATGAAATACTAGTCCTATTCTGACATGATTAAGGCTTAACATTATGTGAATAAAGTCAGTTAAAAAATATTCTATGATGTCATTTATACAAAATATCCATAATAAATAAATTCATAGAACTCAAATTAGATTAATGTTTGTCAGGATATTAAGGGAATGGAGTTTGAGGAGTAACAGCCAGTAGGTATAGGAATTTGGGGAGAGAGTGATGAAAATGTTGTACAATTTTCTGTGATTATAGTTCTACAACTCTGTGAATACACTGAAAATCACAGACAGTGTATTTTTAATAGATAAATTGGATGGTATAAAATTATAACTCAATAAACACACTATATGGACAAAAGGTTCACAGTTCTAGACTCATGGTAGTGGTAAGATGTTTAGCAAAACAAAGCATACTCTGGATGTGGTGGTGGATGTATATAATCTCAAGTACTTGAGAAATTGAGGCAGATGGATTGTAGGTACACTGAGGCAGGTGGATCCCCAGCCCACTCAGTAAGAACTTGCCTAAAATAAAAAGGCTGGTGAGTCAGTGAAGTCATAGACTGCTTCCCTAGAATAAGCCAAGCCATACTTGCATATTTGCACCCTGGGTTTAATTCCCAGTAACACACATACATGACCACACACACAATAAGTAGAAAAGAAATACAGAGAAAGGAAGAAAGAAAGATAAAAGGAAAGACAGACATTACTCTCTTCCTTCACATCTGGAGAGTTAAGCAGGCAGAAATCACTGATCACAAAAGTGAATTTGTCACCATACAGTGTCAACTCAGTCCAGACAGGTCCTTGACATCTCACTGAAAATAAATTCAGGGTGCATGAGTGAAAGGCATGGGCAGATTTATCAAACAATTTGAATGGAATAGAATAAGGCACAGAATTTCTGCTTGAGGAGCAGAAGGAAGCCCAGTTCTGATGAAGATCATACTGGCTCTTTAACAAAGGGAAGAGAACAGCTCTTATGGAATTTCTAGAGCAGGCTAGGATCTGATTGATAATCATCAATTTTGATTTTGCAAGATGGCTCCAGGAGGAATTTTTATCTCTTCAGGAACAGTCTTGTATCCATGAGATGTTTGTTTTTGTTTGAAGCAGTCTAAATTTGGAGGTGACTCTGCTGGAGTCCAAGATGACTGTAGGCTTAGGACAATGACTGTAGACTGTTAGGTAGTCACTGGTAGATGAATGTCTCTGTAAATCTTTTTTTAAAAATTTTATTTAAAGAGGGGGGAAGCAAAACAGAAAACAGGGTAGAAACAATACAGAATTTCAAAAAAACAAACAGTAAGAAATCACTATTTGATACATTACATATTGTCTACTTGGATATAGTTGTTCAATTTACAAAATTAAAGCATACAAAGTGGACATTCAAACAGTGAGGCTGCAAACAGTTCTGTTCACCAATCCAACAAAAACTTAGTTAACATGGTTATCAATCCTACACACTTAAGTATACATACAGTTATCTCTTTTAGAGCACTTTCTTTTCCTCCTCTTGCTTTTTGTTAAAAAAATTTTTATTTAAATAAAAAATTTTGAAACAGAAAGAGGGTAGAAACAATACAAATCTCAAAACAAAACAAAACAAAACAAAAAAACAAAAATAGTAGACAGTAAAAAATCACTAGTTGATAATTACATACTTTCCTCTTAGATGAAGTTGTTCAAGTTACAAAAGTAAAGTCCACAAAGTGGGCTTCCAAACAGTGAGACTGCACTCAGTTTTACTCATCCATCCAACTAAAACTTTAGCAACATGGTTATTAATTCCACACACTGAAACAAACATGCAGTTATATCCTTTAGAATACTCTCTTTTCCTTTTTTTCTTTACAATAACTATAATCCATTCTCATAAACTACTTAGAACTTCTACACATGTATAAGTCTCTACACATATACCTCCCTTTCTGTATTAGAGGGAGAAACAAATCAAAACAAGTCAGCAATACAAATTCCTAGAGAAACACGAAATGAAAAGAATATACAAAAACACAACACTAGGTGATCTACGGTAGTCACTATGATGTCTCTTGTTATTTTCAATAAAATTTTCTATATCGTCAAATATAATATAAACTTAGCATTGCTTTACACTATTAATAAAATCTAAACATTGGAGACATTATAGGACTTCAAAGGCAGTTAACAATCAAAGCAGAATGGGTATCCTATTGAATCCTGTCATCTTCAGAGTAGTTGCCCCTACTCTCAGACTTGACACTCTCAAGCATACCAGATTCAAATAGAGTCAGTCAATATAAAACAGTAATATAACCAATCTTCTGTCTTATCTCTGCCATGCTATTTTTCTGTTGTTATTTGTTTACTTTTCTCCTTCATTCCACTGTCTTCCCCTTTCTTTGAGTTGAGGCCTTTCTGCCATTATTCCTGGAACCCTGGTGATTTTCTTCTCTCTCTAGAATGTCCTTCAGTATTCTTTGCAGGGTTGGATTGGTGGTCACAAACTCCCCCAGTTCCTCTTTGTCATGGAAATGTCTTGTCTCTCCATTAATTTTGAGAGACAGTTTTGCAGGGTACAT
>PVLA01019330.1:0-12488 GCA_004027455.1 Hydrochoerus hydrochaeris
CTCTTCTTGATTTGATGGTTTGCATTGAGAAGTCTGCTGTGATTTTGATGAGTTTTCCTTTATAGGTAATCTGTTTCTTTTCTCTGACCACTTTTAATATTCTGTTCTTGTGATGGATTTCTGGGATCCTGATTATTATATGGCTGGGAGTAGATCTGTTTTGGTTGTAGCTGGCTGGAGTTCTGTATGCCTCGTTTATCTCAACTTCACTTCTGTTACCTATGTTTGGGAAGTTTTCCTTAATTATTTCTGTGAATAGACTTTATTTCATTTGTATTTGTCACTGCATCTTCATTCACATATTTTATTCTTTGGTTATAAATTCTCTTGTCATCTTCTGGCCTTTGTATCATTGCTTCCTTGTTCCTTGTTATTTTTAAGAGATCCTTCCTTTCACAATCATATGTTGCAAATCTATCTTCAAGTTTTGAAAGTTTGTCTTTAGTTTCTGTTAAAAGGTTTTGCCAGGTTTCAATGGAGTTTTTAATTTCCTGATATTCTCTTTGGATCTGTTTCATATATTCTAGGTTTTGTTTATATTCTTCATCAAAGGCTTCTCTCCTTTCTCTGGAAAGTTTGTGTCTACTTGAGGATTACCCAGGACTTCTTTTATTAATCTTCTTATATCTTACTTCACCTGAGTTAGAATTTCAGATTTAAATTCATCAATGAGGTCATGGAAGTATTTCTTTATTTCTGATGAGGCTGTCTCTGACATTACAGGTTTGTTGTTCTCAACCTCCTCTGCATTTACCTCTGCTGGACTCACTTTCCCTGGTTCCGCAGTTGGAGACCTTTTGCTGTTTCTCTGTCTTGTCATGTTTCTGGTCCCCTTCAGATGGGTGGGTGGTGGAGGTCTGTGGGGCTTTTGTATTGCTTACAGTTTTTTCTGCAGCACACTGGCTAGGGAAGTGCCCTCCCCCCCACAGTCTGCTGTGGATCTGCGAGGTGCACACTGAGAGCCAGCCCCTCCCTCTATGTCAGTTAACTGGTTTATGCTTCAGCAAGTGTGTGTGTTCCCTGGGGATGCCACTGGCTCTGAATAGCCTCATCCTGCTATTGGGTTTCAAGCTGGCCCTGCCCAACTCCAAAATGTCGTCCATTTGGTCATCCAGCTCTGGGGAATCCAGTTCCCGTCACTCACCAAAGTTCACACAGCTCGACTGGCTGTTTCCACTCCCTGCAGCAGCGCCTCCTCCAGCTGAGGGTCTGGAGCTCACCAACCCCCACTCACCTGACTCTAAGATATGCCGGTACAGTGACCAGGGCTTGGCCAGCTCCAGCCCTCTGTCCATGCTTCTTCTTCTTCTTTCTTTTTTTTTCTTTTTCTTTTTCCTCAGTTTCTTCCTGGGTCATGAGAATTCCTCTCCTTTTGTCTGGCTTTCTCCATGTTGTCAGATTCCAGCATCTGAGTTGTTTTTTTTTTTCAGAGAGGCTCTTATTGTGCCACCACTCAGTCAGCCATGTTGCAATTCCCCATTTGGGTCTTCTTGAGGAGTACCCAGAATTTCTTTTATTAATCTTCTTATATCTTGCTTCACCTGAGTTAGAATTTCAGATTTAAATTCATCAATGAGGTCATGGAAGTATTTCTTTATTTCTGATGAGGCCGTGTCTGATATTGCATGTTTGCTGCCCTCAGCTTCCTCCAGATTTACCTCTCCTGGACTCACTTTCCCTGGTTCGGCAGTTGGAGGCCTGTTGCTCTTTCTCTGTCTTGTCATATTTCTGGTTTCTTTCAGATGGGTGAGCGGTGGAGGTCTCTGGGCCTTTTGTATTGCTTACGGTTTTTCTGCAGTGCACTGTCTAGGGAAGTACCCCGCCCCCCAGTCCACTGCCCATCTGCGAGGCTCATGCCGGGGCAATGTGGGCCAGCCCCTCCCCTATGTCAGTCAACCAGTGAGTGCTTCAGCAAGTTTGTGTGTTCCCTGCAGATGTCACAGGTTCAGGACAGCCTCGTCCCTGGCCATTGGGTTTGGACCAGAGGTATGGCCCAGACCAAGCAGATCCCACTAATCCACTCTGGTCCAGGAGCCGCTGACTGACACCGCCTCAGTTTTTGATTCAAGCCTGTCCTGCCCAACTCCAAAATGTGGTCTAGCCAGTCACCTTGCTCTGGGGAATCCAGTTCCCATCATTCACCAAAGTCCGTGCAGCTCAACTCACCATTTCCACTCCCTGTTGCAGCGCCTCCTCCCACCAAGGGTCTCGAGATCACCAACCCCCGCTCTCAGCAGGGCCACGACCTCAGCTTGATCATGAGTCTCCTGACTCTAAGATGCACCCAGTACAGCGAGCATGCCCAGCTCCAGCCCTCCATCCGTGCGTTTCTTTTCCTTTTTCCTAAGTTTCTTCCTGGGTCATGAGAATTCCTCTCCTTTTGTCTGGTCTTCTCCATGGTATTAGATTCTAGCATCTGAGTTTTTTTTTTTTTTTTTTTTCAGAGAGGTTCTCTATTGTGCTACCTATTGATTGGCCATCTTGGATCCCTCCTGAGCTATCCAATTCTAGTTTTTTGAGGAATCTTCAAACTGATTTCCACAGTGGTTGTATCAGTCTATACTCCTACCAACAGTGAGAAGGGTTCCTTTTCCCCCACAACCCTGCCAACATTTGTTGTTGGTTGATTTCTTGATGACAGCCATTCTTTCTGGAGAGAGATGGAATCTCAGTGTTGTTTTAATTCACATTTCTTGAATGACCAGTGATGTTGAAAACTTCTTCATGTATTTATTTGCCATTTGTGTTTCTCCATCTAAGAAGATGTGTTCATCTCAGATGCCCATTTTTGGGTTAGGCCTTTGAATTTAGGGGGCTTGATGTTTTTTAATTCTTTATATGTTCTGAATATAAGTCCTTTGTCTGAGGGATCACTGGCTAAAATTTATTCCTATTCTTGGGTTTTCTTTTCACTCTTTTGATGATTTCTTTTGATGTGCAAAAACTTTTTAATAAAATGAGATCCTAGTTTTTGATTCTTTGAAGTACTTCCTGTGCAGTTTGCATGTTGTTCATGAACTCTTTGCCTATCCCTATATCTTCAAGATTTCTACCTACCTTGTCCTCTAGTAGATTGTGTTTCTGTTTTAATATTTAGATTTTTGATCAATTTTTTACTTTAGTTTAGTGCATGGCAATAGATATGTGTATAGTTTGAGTCTTTGGCATGTGGA
Source organism: Hydrochoerus hydrochaeris (assembly GCA_004027455.1). Lineage (NCBI taxonomy): Eukaryota > Metazoa > Chordata > Mammalia > Rodentia > Hydrochaeridae > Hydrochoerus > Hydrochoerus hydrochaeris. The sequence goes on from PVLA01019330.1 coordinate 3,174, forward strand.
AAGCCAATTTTTCCAGGACCATTTATTAAAGAGGCTATCTTTCTTCCAGTGAACATGTTTGGCCCCTTTGTCAAAGATAAGGTGGTTGAGTGTGTTTGTAGTTGTGTCTGCACCTTCTAATCTTTTCCACTTATCCTCAGGTCTGTTTTTTTCCCCCAGTATCTTGCTGATTTTATCACAGTAGCTTTGTGGTATAATTTCAAGTCAGGGATAGTGATGTCACTTGCCTTACCTTTGTTGCCCAGGAATCCCTTTGGTAGTCTAGGTCTCTTCTGTTTCCAGATGAATTTTAGGAATGTTTTCTGAATATCTGTGAGGTATACTAATGGTATTTTGATTGGGATTGCATTAAGTCTATATAACAGTTTTGGGAGTATGACAATTTTCACAATGTTGGTTCTTCCTATCCAAAAACAAGGGATATCTTTCTATTTTCTAGTATTTTTTTCAATCTCCTTTTTCAAAGCACTACAGTTTTTTATATATAGATCTTTTACATGCTTTGTTAGATTGATTCCTAGATATTTCATTTTTTTGGATGCTATTGTAACAGGTGTTATTTTCATGATTTCTCTTTCAGTTAGTTTGTTGTTGGTATACAAGAATGCTATTGATTTTTGAGTGTTGACTTTGTATCCAGATACACTACTGAATTTGTTTATTAATTCTAGATGTCTTTTGGTGGAGTTTTGGGGGTCTTCTATGTAGAGTATCGTGTCTTCTGAAAATAATGATAGTTTAGCTTCTTTCTTTCCTATCTTTATTCCTTTTATTTCTCTCTCTTGTTTAATTGCTCTGGTTAATGTTTCCAGAACTGTATTGAATATAAGTGTTGATAGTGGACAACCTTGCCTTGTTCTTGATTTTAGAGTGAAATCTTTCAGTTTTTGTCCATTTAGTGTGATGTTGGCTGTTGGTTTGTCATAGATGGCTTTTATCAGATTGAGGTAGAGACCATCTATTCTGAGTTTCTCTAGGGCTTTTTTTATATCTTGAATGAGTGTTGGACTTTATTAAAAGCTTTTTATTCATCTACTGAGATGATCATATGATTTTTGCCTTTAGCTCTATTGATGTGATGTGTTACATTTATTGATTTGGGTATGTTGAGCCATCTCTGCATTCCGGGGATGAATCTCACTTAGTCATGGTGTACAATCTTCTTGATGATTTTCTGCAGGAGATTGGCCTGTAGTTCTCCTTTTTGGTTGGGTATTTCTCTGTTTTAAGTATCGGAGTGATACTTGACTCCAAGAATGAGTTAGGGAGAATTTCTTTCCTTTCATTAAAGAATTTGAAGAGTATTGGTGTTAAATCATCTCTAAATTTTTTGTAGAATTCAGCTGTGAATTCATCTGGATCTGGACTTTCTTTTTTGGTAAGTTTTTAATTATGTTCTCAATTTTAGTAAATGATATTGGATTATACAAAATTTTTATGTCTTGATTCAGCTTTAGTAATTTATGTTTCTAGGAATCTGTCCATTTCTTCTGTATTTTCCAGCCTATACAAATAAAGATTTTCAAAGTAGGCATTGATGATCTTCTGAATTTCCACAGGATCTGTAGTAATTTCACCCTTTTCATTCCTCACTGCATGAATTTGAGTCTTTTCTTTCCTTTTCTTCCTTTTTTTCCCCTCTTTTTGTTGAGACAAAGTCTCATTATACAGTTCAGGCTGGCCTTGAGCTCACTTTGTAGCCCAGGCTGGCCTAAAACTTGCAATGATCCTCCTGCCTCAGCCTCCAAGTGTGGGGATTACAGGTGTGCACCACCACACTGGGTTTCTTTTTCTTCATAAGGTTGGCCAGGTGTATATCAATTTTCTTTATTATTTCAAAGAGCTAACTCTTAGATTCATTAATTCCTTGTATTGTTTTCTTAGTCTTAATTGTGTTAATTACTGCTCTGATCTGTACAGTTTCCTCCCTTCAGTGAGCTTTGGTCTTGACCTGCTCTTCTTTTTCTAGAAGCTTGAGGTGCAATTGGTTATTTATTTGTACTTGTTCTGTTTTCCTGATGTGAGAATTTATTGCTATATATTTACCTCTTAGGACCACTTTCATTGCATCCCACTGGTTCTGGTATGTTGTATCTGCATTTTCATTTGATTCCTTCTTTAATTTCATCTATGATCCATTGGTTGTTCAGTAGTGTTTAAGTATTTTTTGCATTTTCTTTTGCCATTAGTTTCCAATTTTAGGGCACTATGGTCAGATAACATGCGTGGGATAATATCAGCTCCTTTACATTTACTTAAGCATATACTATGGGCTCATATATGTCTGGAGAATGTCCCATGTGCAGCTGAAAAGAATATGTATTCTGATATTGTTGTGTGGAACACTGTAAACATCTAGAAAATTCATTTGTTCACAGGTTTGATTCAGTTCTATTATTTCTTTGCTGATTTTTTGTCTAGTTCATCTATCTCTTTGTGACAATGGAGTATTCAGGTATCCCATTAAAATTGTGTTACTGCATATTTGATTTTTCATGTCTATTAGTATTTGTCTTATATAGTTGGGTGCTCCTCTATTTGTTGCATATATATTTATGATTATTACATCCTCTTCTTGTATTTTCCCCTAACAATATACTTTATTTCTTTTCTTTGTTTTTTTTTCCAGTTAACTTGGAGAAATCAGTAGTATAACTATTTTAACTTTTAAATATACATATACATTCTCATATGCATACTCATTTTCTTTTAGCTTCTCACACTAAAGAAACTGTGTGTCTGATTTATTTCACTGAGTATGTTCTCAAGTTGCATCTATTTACCTATAAAAGTCTCCACTTTATCCTTCTTTATGGCTGAGTAGTACTCTATTGTATAAAAATACTCCATTTTGTTATCTTGGAAGTACTTGTTCAATTTACAAAATCAAAGCATAAAAAATGAACAAACAATCAAACAATGTCAGCACAAACTATTCTGTTTGATGAACTATCAAAAACCTAGTAGTACTGTTATCTATCTTGTACATTTAAACACACATATAGTTATATGTGTATCAACTAGTGATGATTTCTTAATGTTAATTTTTAGGATTCTGTATCATTTCTACCCTTTATATGTTTTGTTTTTTTAAAATAAATTTTAAAAATCACATCTTTTTTATCCATTCCTTAATTGATGGGCATTTAGGTTGTTTCCAAGATCTGGTTATTACAAACTGTGCTGCTATAAACATAGGTGCACATATATCACCATAGTATGATGTTTTTAATTCTTTTGGGAAGGTACCCAGAAAGGGAATAGCTGGGTTGGATAGGACCTCTAGTCTTAGTTTTTTGAGGAATCTCCAAAATGATTTCCATAGTGATTGTACCAGTCTGCATTCCCAGCAGTGGAGAAGGGTCCCTTTTTCCTCACAGCTATGCCAGCATTTGTTATTTGATTTCTTGATAATAGTCATTCTTTCTGGGGTGAGGCAGAATCTCAGTGTTGTTTTAATTTTCATCTCTTGAATGACCAGTGATATTGAACATTTTTTCACATATTTATTTGTTGTTTGTATTTCTTCATCTGAGAAATGTGTATTCATCTCAGATGCCCATTTTTGGATTGGGTCTTTGAAATCTGGGAGGACTGATTTTTTTGAGTCCTTTATATGTTCTTGATAGTAATCTTTTGTCTGAGGAACAGCTGGCAAACATTTTCTCCCACATGGGTTGTCTCTTCACTCTGTTGGTGATTTCCCTTGCTGTGCAAAAGCTTTTCAGTTAAGGTAAGATCCCAGTTGTTGATTCTTTGTGATAGTTCCTGTGCAATCTGGGTTTTGCTCATAAAGTCTTTGCCTGCACCAATATCTTTAAGAGTTTTACCTACTTTGTCTTCCAGCAGATTTAACATTTCTGTTTTAATATGAAGATCTTTAATCCATTCTGATTTTAGCTTGGTACATGGTGAAAGATATGGGTCCAGTTTTAATATTCAGCGTATGTAGAGCCAGTTTTCCCTGCACCATTTATTAAAGAGACTATCTTTCTTCCAGTGAATGTGTTTGGCACCTTTGTCAAAGATAAGGTGGGTGAGTGTGTCTGTATTTATTTCTGCATCTTCTAATCTGTTTCACTGATCTTTGGGCCTGTTTTATCACAGTAGCTCTATAGTACAATTTCAAGTCAGGGATTGTGATGCCCCATCTTGTCTTTGTTGCCCAGGATTGCCTTTGCTATTCTAAGCCTCTTCTGGTTCAGGTGAATTTTAGGATTGTTTTCTCTAATTATGTGAGATATGTTATTGGAATTTTGATTGAGATTGCATTGAATCTGCATAGCAATTTTGAAAGTATGGTCATTTCATTATATTGTTTCTTCCTACCCAAGAGCATGGGATATCTCACTATTTTCTAATATTCTCTTCAATCTCCCTTTTCAGAGTACTATAGTTTTCAATTTAGAGGTTTTTTACATCCTTTGTTAGATTGATTCCCGGGTACTTTATTTTTTTGGATGCTACTGTAAAAGATATTGTTTCCCTTTCTGTCTCAGTGAGTTTTTTATTCATGTACAGGAAGGCTATTGACTTTTGAGTGTTGACTTTGTATCCAAGTATACTATTGAATTTGGTTATTAAATATAGAAGTCTTTTGGTGGAGTTTTTGGGGTCTTCTAAGTAGAGTATCATGTCAACTGCAAATAACAATAACTTAACATCTTCCTTTCCTGTCTTTATTCTTTTTACTTCTTTCTCTTTTATAATTGCTCCAAGTAAAGTTTCCAGGACTATGTTGAATAAGATTGTAGACAGTGGACATCCTTGTCTTGTTCCTAATTTTAGAGTGACAGCCTTCAGTTTTTGTCCATTTGGTGTGATGTTGGCTGTTGGTTTGTTATAGATAAAGGCCATCTATTCCAATTTTTTTTTGGGGGGTTTGTAGGGTATCATGAATGGGTGCTGGACTTTGTCAAAAGCTTTTTCTGTATCTATTGAGATGATCATTTTTGTCCTTGGATCTATTCATATGGTGTATTACATTTACGAATTTCTGTTGAACTATTCTTACATCCATGGAATGAATCCCACTTGATCATGGTGTATAATCTTCTTGCTGACTTGCTACAGTCTGTCAGTATTTTGTTGAGGATATTTGCATCAATGTTCATTAGAAGGTTTTACCTGTAATTCCCTTTCTTAGTTGGGTCTTTCTCTGATTTTGGAATCAGAGTAATGTTTGCTTCTGGGAATGAATTTGGAAGTAACGCTCCCATTCAATTTCATTAAAGAGTTTGAGAAGCAGTGGTGTCATGTCTTCACTAAATATCTTGTAGAATTCAGAAGTGAATTCGTCAGGAGCTAGACTTTTCTTTGTTGATAGATTTTTAATTACATCTTTGATTTCATTTATTGATATTGGGTTATTTAAGATTTTTATATCTTCTTGATTAAGCTTTGGTAATTCATATGTATATAGGAATCTGTTCATTTCTTCCTGATTTTCCATCTTATTAGAATACAAGTTTTCAAAGTAGGTATATATGATTTTCTGGATTTCTGCAGGATCTGATATGATTTTACCCTTTTAATTCCTAATTGTGTGATTTGAGTCTTTCCTTTTTTGGTTGGTTAAAGGTTTGTCAATTTTATTTAATGTTTCAAAGAACTGACTCTTCAATTCATTGATTTTTGGGTATTTTTTTAGTCTCCAGTGTGTTAATTTCTTCTCTGATCTTTATAATTTCCTCCTTTGTGTGAGCTTTTGCTTAGCCTGCTCTTCTTTCTTCTAGAAGTTTGAGGTTCAACATTAACTTGTTTGTATGTGTTTGCTCTGTTTTCCTGGTATGGGTATTTACTGCTATAAATTTTCCTCTGAAGACTGCTTTCATTATGTTCCACAAGTTCCAGTATGTTGTATCGTCATTATCATTCAAATGTGAAAACTGTCTAGTTTCTTCTTTAATTTCATCTGTGACACATTGGTTGTTCAGTAGGGAACTGTTTAATTTCCATGTGCTTATGAAGTTCTTGTGGTTTCCTTTGGCATGAATTTCCAATTTTATTGCACTGTGGTCTGATAGTATGCATGGGATAATTTCAATTCCTTTGCATTTACTTAAGAATGTTCTATGAGTAAGTATATGGTCTGTTTTTGAGAATGGCCCATGTGCAGCTGAGAAGAATATGTATTCTGATGTTGTGGGGTGGAATACTCTATAGACATCTACTAGATCCCTTTGTTCAAAAGTTTGATCTAGTTCTACTGTTTCATTACTGATTGTTTTCCCCAGTTGATCTTTTTGTAACACTGGGGTATTGAGGTCTCCCAATACTATTGTATTAGAGCTTATTTGATTTTTCATGTCCATTAGAAATTGTTTTATACATTTGGGTGCACTGATATTTGTTGCATATATATTTATGATTGTTATTGCTTCCCTTTATAAGGACATAGTAATCTTTTAATCTCTCTTAATCAGTCTTGGCTTGCAATTCACTTTGTCTGCAAGTAGAATAGCTACTCCTGCTTTTTTTCTGGGTTCTTGTCACATGGAATATTGTTTTCCATCCTTTGACTTTCAGTCTATAAATTTATTTTTGAATTAAATGTGTTTCTTTTATGGAGCATATTTTTGGAACTTGCTTCTTGATCCATTTTGCTAGTCTATGTTTTTTATTAGTGAATTGAGACCATTAACGTTGATGATTATTATTGATGTGTATTGAATCATCCTTATCATGTCATTTTCCTGTTGTTGGCTTACCCCTTGTTTTCTTCTCCCTCTAATGGTTTGCCTTCCTAGGTGGATTCTTTCTGTTGGGGTTCATGAAGCTGTAGTCCTTATTCTCTCTTTCTAGAATGTCCTTCAGAACATTTTGGAGTGCTGCATTGTTGGTTATAAATTTCCTCAGGTGTTCTTTGTCATGGAAGCATCTTATTTCTCCAGCAATTTTGGAAGATAGTTTTTGGGGTACATCAATCTGGGTCTTAAGTTGTTTTCCTTTAGAACCTGGAGTACTTCACTCCAAGCTCTCCTTGACTTGAGAGTTTGTGCTGAGAAGTCAGCTGTTATTCTGATGGACTTTCCTTTATAGATGATTTGTTTCTTTTTCTCTAACAGCTTCTAAGATTCTATTTGTGTGTTAAATTTCTGGAATCTTGACAATGATATGCCTTGCTGTAGATTTTCAATCACTGTTAATTGGAGTTCTATATGCCTCACTTATTTGTATGTCAAATTGTTTTTCTCTACCAGGAAAGTTTTTTGTCATGATATCTGTGAACATTTTAAAATGTCATTTGTGAGATTTCCTGCTTGTTCACTGACTCCAATTAATCTTAAATTATTCTTCTTTGTCTCATCTAGCAGCTACTGGATTGATTTCCCATGGTACCATGCTAATTTTGAGAAATCTTTCTTTTCTTGGTCACTACCTGGAAGCCTGTGTTTAATATCTGAGATCCTGTCCTCACATTGGCCTAATGTGTTTCGAATAGTGTCAGTGGAGTTTTTATTCTTCTGGATATCTACTTGAATCTGCTTTATGGAATCAGTTTCTTTCCTATGCCGAGCTTCCATAATTTGCTTAAGTTCATCTATTTTTTTTTTGTCTGTATCTGCTCTAATGTCACTAAGTATGGTGTGTGTCTTGATAATCTCTGAGGTTATCTGAGAGATTATTTCTGATTTCATTTTTTCCAGAGCCTCATTCAACTGCTTTGTTGTTTCCACTTCAGAGAGACCTGATGGAGGACTTTCAGATTGTCCCACCTCATTGCCCTCTGGATTATTCTTTGGTGAACTGGGTGTCTGAGGTTGCATTTTGCTTCTCATTTTATTCTCTCTCTCTGTCTCTCTGTTTAGTTCCTGGGATGATGCTAGTAAGCTGCCTATGTGGATTGCTTTATTGGTAGTATTTAGGACTCCTAAGTGATGATTATTTCTCTGAAGTGTCTTCCAGGGTAGCTGGTTTTTGGGTTTTGAGTCCACTGGAAGATCCTAACTTCTTCAGTTTGTTGGAGATGAGAAATTGTTGTTTGTTTGGCCTAGTTCTGGGTTCTTTGTCACTGTTTCACAGTATTTTCTATGACCCTTAGTTAATATTGGCTACAATTATCAGGACCAACAGCTGTTTAGAAAAATTATATCAGTTTTGGCTATAGTGGTACCTATAGCATCAAACACAGCCTACAATACAGCAAACTGAGTTTATCTTTAATTTGCAACTTTTAACCATATGAACTAGATTTGTGATTATATAAAAAAGCGTGAGGAGAAGACAAGATGGCCGATCAGTGAGCAATAAAATACAAAGCCTCCCAGGAGAAACAACTCATTTGCCAGAATAAAACACCCTGGAGAGACCCAGACAGAGGGAGATGGATCCTCTTGACACAGGAAGAAATTAAAATGTAAAAAAGCTCGTCAAATATTTTGGGACTACAAATGAAACAGCTAAAAATTATGGGACACAGTGTTTTCACAGTGACCCGCCAAGTTTGCACCAGCTTGAATCTGTGCTGGCTAGCAGAGCACAAACTTGTTCCCGCGACCACTCACAGGAGGCACAGCAGCACTGAAGACGGAGGTTGGTGAGCCCAATGGAGAGTGGAGAGCAGAGAGCGGAGCCAGTGAAGGGACTTTCATTGGTCCATGGTCAGCGCTGGGAAAGAGACCCCCCCCTCCCATGGGAAGGGCGTGACCAAATGGGCGACATGTTGGAATTGGGCAGAAGGAGCCTGAACTGGGAGCAACAGTGACTTCAGTTGGTTCCTCCCTCCCAAGAGCAGATTCATGGGATTTGCTTGGACTGGGTGTGCCCCTGGCTGGGACCCAATGAGCCATTCCAAATTGATTCCCTGTGCCTAGTAAGTACTTACCGGGTGAAGGCACATGAAGTTTGGCTGGCCCAGTGGGGAGGGGCAGGCAAATACAGCTGTTGCTTGCACCTCAGTGACAAGAGCAGACAGGAGAGGGCAGAGCTCCCTTGCCAGCATGCTTCAGAGGAACCGTGGCCAACAGGGAAGGGGGCTGGGACCTGCACTGTAACCTGTGTGGAGGAAGCCAGGGCCATGACAGGAGAGAGAGGCAGGAGGAGGCCCCCAGCCCAGAACTCTGAGAGCACTGAACCAGGAGAAGGAAAAACAAGGGAGACTGAGGGCAGCAAACACACAACATCAGACATGGCTTCAATGGACATTAAGAGATATCTTCGGGACCTTGTAGATGAGCTCAGAACTGAAATATTAAATCAGGTAAAGCAGGATATGAGTAGAGTAGTAAAAGAAATGCTCTCAGGAAGCATCTCTCAGGAAGATACAGATGGAAGAAGGGAGGAACACAAAAAAAGGAGAGAAACATTCGATAA